>MJUU01066532.1:7706-24779 GCA_002080025.1 Modiolus philippinarum | reverse complement strand
GATGAATAGGTAATAATTTTACCATAGAGGCAGAATTCGGTCTAGTCCTTCACGTCTTCTCAGATATATGCAAAATTTAAAACTTGTCCTTCGCCAAATACAAATTTAACAAAATAAATTACACTGAAATCACACAAGAAGTTGAAAACAAAATTAGTAACCCAAAAACAAAAATTATTAATATGACGTTGGGATACCTGTTTCTTAATTACAAGTAAAGGTAACGATTTATATCATGTATACGCATGCCATCAACTCCTAGTAAGGGAGTACTGTGCTTTATTTTGAAATAAATAGATTTATATATTTTCCCTGCTATCAACTGCATCCGACAAAGCAAATGCATTTTTTTATCGATCATTTGTTTGTTTACTTTAGTACACGTTTCATTGTTTTAAATTTCTAAACCGGGAGGTGTGCGTGTTTAACATGATTTGATTGGATAGAGTAGTTATTTAAATCGTGACGTACGATGTTTGCCTTTTAGTGGGAATTTCCAAGGTCATGTTTGCGCATGTCAGTTAACTCGTCCATGCATTTTGACGGCTTGGGCTACTTGTATAGGCTGTACTAATTGTTTGCCAAAAAAACTTAACATGATCTTTGATGTGTGACTAATGGGTTGGGTCGTAACTAGTAGCGATTTGAGTTGTACCCATATTTATGCTACTGCACATCAAATACTATGACAATTAGGATCAAGGATTGGAACCCCTTCCCCTTTTTTCTAAAAAGATGTACAGAAATTAGACCCCAAAAAATATACATAAACATCATAAAATCACTAGGACCCCTTTTACTGAAAAGTCATAGGGACCCCTTTCTTTTCAAAAGTTAGTCTCACCGGCAGGACACTTGGTATCGACATGTGGATGTATTCTCATTTCGGTACATGGGGATATTTATAATGACATGTGGTGATTTGTTGATAGTCTCACTTGATATGGGGATTTTTATAATGACATTCTATGGTATGTTTGTGGTGATTTGTTGATAGTCTCACTTGATATGGGGATTTTTATAACGACATTCTATGGTATGTTTGTGGTGATTTGTTGATAGTCTCACTTGATATGGGGATTTTTATAACGACATTCTATGGTATGTTTGTGGTGATTTGTTGATAGTCTCACTTGATATGGGGATTTTTATAATGACATTTTATGGTATGTTTGTGGTGATTTGTTGATAGTCTCACTTGACATTGACATGGTTTGATCGGAGGTAGGCAATATAAAAAAGATACAGCTGAATAAAAATGTATTTGTGTCTCAACTTTAATTGAACATTTCAATTTATATGTTGTCAATACAGCACTCTAGTGCTGGTGCTTTATAAAATAATTACTTTTATAGAGAGGTGGCCAAGCTGTTTTAGAAAATGTTGGTTTAGATGGAAGTGAGTTACCTGGTAGTGACGGAAGATTGTTAAATCCAGGTATGCATGTATATTCCAAATTAAGTTTTTTCGGTGCTTTTGTTCTAAAGTTGGTAGTATTTTTATGTCATGCAGGACGGGTTACATGTTGTACTTCTACGTCTCTTCTGATTATAGCTTTTCTTCTTCCAATGATATTTTAAAACAGGTTGATGTTATCAAATGAAAAATGGTATGAACTTAAATCAGCATAAAAAAAAGATCGAAATGGCCGCCATTTTACATTAAAAATTGAGGATTCAATATCCTTCAAATATTGTGTAGAATTTGTTCATATTTTGTTTAAATGTTAAATAGAATAAGGGAGAGGAATTTGTATATAAAAATCAAAATGGCGGATGTTCCAAGATTGCCACCAAGAAAAAGTACAAATTTTAATTTCATCAGATTTCAATGCAAATTAATTTGTTCGTAGATTTCGAGGCTGTGAATAAGATGAAATCATAGAATTAGTTGTCTGTTTAATCTTCTTTACAGATAGAAAAATAGGAACTTGTTGAAGTGAAATTTGTGGTAGGTCCTCGAGGCACTTTTAGTTTTTCTAGGTCAAATTGAAGTAGACATGCTCCACATTCGAAAATTTAAGTTGTCCAGTTTGCTTAAAAAGTCAATACAGCATGAAATAGCATATTTAGTTGCATTATAGATGGCAAAGTTTAAGTTTGAAAATGAATACAGTAAAAGCCTGTGATAGAAAGAAAATTATTGTTATGAAAACCAATTGTTAAACCACTTTCTAATTAGTTATTGTGAATTTTGAATAGAAGAAATATTAATGAAGTGATATGAATAAGGATATCATCACTCATCAGTTAACATCAAGACATGTTCTAGGTGCAAACGAGAAAGTGCAGACAAACATGCTCTTAATATGTCTAAGGATAAAATCATTTAAAAGTCACGAACAGAATTAAAGTCAATTTTAAACGTACAAATTATGACGAGAAAACACTCACCATACAACATTACAAATATACAGAATCCCCCAAAGTTCTACCTAAAGATAACAACTTACTTACTATGTACTGGATTCCTTAGCTTCACAAAAATCCTTACAAACATCGTTTTATTTCGGCTTCGAGTAATGGTTCTTCCACTTGCACTTGAAGAATTAGTAATAAACTGTTATGAAAAAACATATCAAAACTCTGTTGTTAATTACTTTTGGAGTGTAAAAGTTATATTGAATTTTTAGATAAATTACAATCTATAAAGATACCAGTGTCACTTATTGACAGCTATGATTTTTCTACACCTTACACAAACCTTCTGCATAATTTGATTAAATCAAAATCGGGACAACTTATAAAATGGTCTTTCAAATTTTCGTGACTCCAGTTTATTTGCTGTAACTAAAAGCAAGGATTCTTCCCCAAAATTACTTACAACTATCATTGCTCCTGGACTTGTGATGAAATGATTAAGGCACTGAATCTCTTGCTAGACAACATATATTGGCACCATTATTGATAAACCTTCATGGGTACTAATTGTCTACCTCTCATTGTAGATCTTTTTCTGTTCTGTTACGAACGGAAGGTCATGAAAAAAATTACAAAACGGAACTGTACCAAATACCAAACAACGATAAACTTATTTCAATTTTCAATGATAACAGCAGGTACATTGACGATATTCTTACCATTGACAATCTTAGTTTTTAGATTATGTCGGCATCATTTACCCACAACAACCGAAACTTAATAAAGCAAACAATGATTGTAAATACTGCCCTTTTCTGGAACTAAGTATGATCATTGACTCTCACAATTTATGATAAAAGGGATAATTTTGGTTTCACTATTACTAATTTCCTCTTTCTTGACGGCGAAGTTCCTCTAGCTCCATCCTACGGGATGTACATCAGATTTAAAACGTTGTTCCTTTGCTTGGTTTTACCATGTATTTGTAGAGACTTTGTCTCATGTTCATTTACTCCATATCCTTTCATTTACCATATCTCAACTTGTACGATTCGCTCGCGTTTGTTCTGCTCTTGACGATTCAAATGAGCGTAACCTTACTCTCACATCGAAACTTTAACATAAGGTTACATATTTCATAAATTATCAAATACTTTTAAGAAGTTTTACAGAAGACATGAACATTTGATATCTAAATATGACGTGACTCGCAAACATCAAAACAACAAATGTCATTCCTCATCCTCGATTTTATCGAAATGTTGTTAAAAATGACATAACTAATAAAACAAAATCCAGAAAAAGTGGGACGTAACTAACATTCTTTACGTAATAGTGTATGTCGACGGGATATTCTACACACAAATTTGTTAAACTGGCTTTTGAAATCAGTGACTTAAAGATTTTACATATCTACTGGCCTCTCACTGATTCTGCCGGTATCTACTAAAATGCATGACGGCTCTTTACCAAAGCCTTCGGGTAGATTTTCTTCCGTAATGCGACAGTGTTTTTTCCAGTACACTAAGGGTCCTTTAGCTACTCGTCTATTTAGCGGCGAGCACTCTTTTTTTCTAATTTACGTTTTGTCATATATTTTCTTTTTCAAGATAGTGGTCATAGAGTTAGTAGTCTACCTGTACTGGGTTTTATTTGTGTATTTATTATACTATAGGTAACGGAAAAAAGAAAAGGGACGTTTGGGTACCCATTAACCGGTTTAATCTTATCGTTGCTTTTTAAAATGCCGGTACCAAGTCCGATTATCCCGAATTCCTATCGTTATTTATGTTTGTCTCTTGTCTTCATTAGTGTTTTTCTAGTCCAACGCTTATATTGTGACATGTGGTTACAGTTTTCGGCCATTGTAGGTGTTCACTGCTATCCTTTGTTTGTAATCCTTTTCCGACTTGTGGCCGAATCTCTTAAGTCGTCATACAAGAGAGAAACATTCAATTGCCATATGTTAGAATTGTGCACATGGAGTTGTTGTATCATTTTTCATCCGGTTATGTCATATTTTAATTTTGTTTACTAAACTACACAATAATATTTGTTTATTATAGTAATTTAAAAAAGGAGGGTAAAAATTGATCCAAACCACCTTCTGAGTTTGTAAGATATGCAATAAGTAATGAAGGGATATGAGGTAAATGTTTCTACAAATACAGGGTAAAATAAAGCAATGTTTATGATGAACAATGACGGTCTATGAATGTATATCTTCTCGACAAGAAAGTTTTATTGAATAAGATTACTGTTATCCAAGTTTTACATTTATATGTTAGCTGTTATTGACTTGATATACACTGTTAGCTGTTATCACTTATTTGAATTATCTGTTAACTGTTATTGGAAAAATCAATTTGCTGTTAGGCTATTATTGGACCCCCCTCTTAATAACTAAATGCCGAAGTTACTGTGAATTTTGTTTCTCCATATGCGCATTTCGACAACTTATGTCTCTTCAGTGCAGATGAATAAAAAAATTTGGAAATCCATATACCAAAATATGTGTAAATCTGATAGAGACTAAATTACCAAAGGCGTCTAAATAGTAACGGTAAAATTAGCTAAGGACAGAGCTATGCAAGAGGGAGATACTCCTATGTTTGAACAAAGTTTTGTATTAATAGATATTGCAAGTTTCCAAATAAAATCGGTTTTCTGGCCAACACCGGTGTACTGGCCACTGGACTGGTGAATACAATCGGGGACTAACAGTCCACCAGCAGCGGCATCGACCCAGTGGTAACAAATAAGCAGTGACGAGATATGGAGTAGATGCACACGAGACAAAGGGCCTGTTAATTCGGATTAACTCAGGTAAAAACGGCTTAATCCACATTACATTCACACTTCAAAAGTTAATCCGGATTAACTTAATCCACAACGCTAAGTGTATCTCAACTAAAAAATGGTCAATGTGAATGTAACGTTCTGGATTAACTTAATCCGGATTATTTCCAGTGTGAACAGGCCCAAATACATGGTAAAACAACGCTATGGAACAACGCTTTCAAGGTAATACACTATGAAAGTAAAAAATAAACTATACCGCCTTCTAACGTTGCAGGGTATCCAATGCTGTATAGTTTCGAATTTCCTTGACTGTCAATTATTGCATTAACTTTCTTGTAACTTTACTAGCAATAATTGCAGTATTTATTCATCAAATACTGCATGCTTACAAGGACGTATATTGAGTAAACGTCCTGTATATTGAGTATACGTCCTGTATATTGAGTATACGTCCTGTATAATGAGTATACGTCCTTGATGCCTATAAATGTATGTTAGTTAAGAACGGTCTTAAGAGTACTGGTGTACTAAAGGTTTTTGTAAAACGCGTGAGGGGGTTGGAAGCATATTTTAAACCAGAACAATTCGATAAATATTCCTTGTTGCTGTTTCTTTAACAAAAGTGTTTTATATGTTAGGGTTGTTAGCCCTAAGCATAACCTTCTACGTGAAGGATTGGGTTTTCTGTAGGGGTTTTCCATCCCTTAGACGATTGCTGTTGCTAACGAGTTCCATCTACCCGGATTTTCTTTCTGGATTTACTTCCGTAGCCTTTGGTTCAAAAATCAAATCTCAATGCAGTGATACTATTTGACCCATAGCTGGGGCCAGGTTAATGAATGTAAGGGCATATCCACACGCCGGTGGGCCTACACATCGCATTTCTAGGGTCCTTGCTACTCCGAGATCTTCTACAATTTAGCCTAGGATGCTAGCTCCTAGTTGCCGTGTGCTGTCGCTGGGAGGCACTGTAGAGGACTTCGATTGGTAGAGGCTTTGTGCTGGCAAGAAAGACTTACGCACTCGGCTTTCTGTTTCGCCTACAGGTAGACTAGCCAGCGGCAGTAGTAGAGTCTTCGACTCCCCCTGCACTATACGCATATCCAATCCCTGCTGTATTTCTACTACTAGCACAATATTGCTGTCCCACATGCCGCATGGCGTAATGGGCAGTAAGTAAGCAAGTTCGATAAATAAAGTATATGAAAAACTTTTGTGTAAAATATTGTACCTTCAATATTATGAAATAATCTTCTGCATTACAAAGAATTGTATTTCCAGGTGTCCATGTAAATGTTCTTGTATTTTTGAAAATGAACATAAAAGTATCACTGTTGTACTGTAGACACTATGACATTTTTTGGTTGTAAAGATATTCCTTCAGTTTTTCTTGTGCTTTGAAGTTGAATCGTTTAATTTATATTGCAGGACATTCTATTGAGGCTGGATGGTTCTTGTTGGATCTTGCCATTAAAAAGAATAAACCAGATCTTATACAAACTGCAATACAGACTTTTATGGTAACACCTTTTAACTATGGTTGGGACAAAGAATATGGTGGCATCTTTTATTTCTTAGATGTTGATGGCTGGTCCCCAGTTCAACTCGAATGGGATTTAAAGCTATGGTGGCCTCATAATGAAGCTATGATTTCTTTTTTGATGGCATACAAACATACCAAAGAAACCAAATATTTAGATACTTTTGCTGAAATATTTGATTACTGTTATTCTCACGTGAGTATGTGAATTCTTTATTCGTTTCGCGAGAGCTAGCACAAATTAAACACTTTTATAGATTTTATCATTAGACATAGTTATGTCAGTGACCACTTTATTAATGAAAATTCCGCCGAATACGATCAATAAAAAGTTAGATTATCAGTCTCTTATTGAAAAATTTACAGTTTCGGTCCGAACTCTGATTCAAGATTCTTTTTTTTACTTAACATCAGGATAATCATTTCTTTTAACTGTCTACGACCTTTCAATAGCAATTGCTGTTGGGTTGCTGCCGGACACTACCGCAATCGAAGGGGAGGTTTTGCGCACCATAAAACCTGTTTAACCCACCATTTCTTTTGAAATTACAGTACCAAGTCATGACCATTGACGTCGACAATTTCCCGGGTGGTTTCAACCTGTTTTGTCTTTATGCCTCATTGACTTTGGCTCTTGACAATTCTGTTTTGTAATGCATTTGTTTTAGGATTAAAAATATTCGCTGTGATTAGTTTTCACGATAGTTTCACGCTCTTGAAAATCACGGAATATTTGGTTTACAGTATACATATTGGAACAAATTGTTTTCTATAATTTGCCATGCAGAGTGCAGTCACATATATCCTTCCTATCATCTCATTTTCAGTTTTTTTAACATTTATAGATTTTAACCATTCATTATCCCTTCATGTTATTAAAACTTTGCAAAAAGCAGTGTATTGTAAAATGGGATTTGATTTCATTTCCTTTTTTTATTTCACAAGTTTGTAGATGAAGAACATGGAGAATGGTTTGGATATTTAGACAGAGAAGGGAAAGTTAAAATGAAATTTAAAGGAAGTGTATGGAAAGGTTAGTGATCAAAATTTGATAAATATCTTAGTCATGGATCGTATGAAGAGTATTAAAATACCATTAGCAGGTCAAAAAGGTCCAAGATGCAAGAAATAAGACAATACTTGAGAGATCGCTGTGTACAAAAGAATAGGTTAGAGCCCTAATAACATTAGTATGTGACTGCAAAAAGTAATAAACAAAAGAGACGTCTCTGTCAAGAAAACATATTTTAAACCATACAAATCACATTATAGTGTTGATGATAAAGTTAAAATAATTTTCTCATAATAATAGTAACAGTTAGTTTAAGCATATTTTATTTGCTTATGAAATGACAAAGGGGTAATAAAAAAGTTAAACTTATGAAGTCTTCACCCGTATATACAATTTTTACCAATAAAATAATAGAGCATGCTTAAACATATAACACCTAAGTTTAAGCATGCTCTATTATATTAGTGGTAAAAATATAATACTAGTACTGCAAATCTAGAGTGAGACAAATTACAAAATTATGACACCTTTAATTCTGCACATTTAGCAGGAATATATCAGTATTATGAATCCTAAATAAAGGTATGATAATTCACATTGGTATTTTTCTGAAATAAAGTGCAGTTCCCTGGTTGATTGTGGCACGCGATTGTTATTTTCGTCCATTGTAAGTGTTTCCTGTTATTTTTTCCATATAGATGTAAATGCAAAACAACTGCACCTGCATATTGCAACGGTCAAGCAAATAACAAAACTTGATTCAACGAGCCCCAAGCAGACTTCTGAAAGACTGACTGCAGAGATAGAAACGTTTTTAATATTTGACTGACAGCATACCACCAAAGACCGCGTATTTAATATGTGGAACGACTGATTTGACACTGCCCTTAGATTATTTAACATTTGATTTTACCAATCAAATGTGAAAATCTTATGACAGCACTGTCAATCAATTATACCACAAAGACAATCTACGTGGTCCAATGTCAGTCAATTAACAACAATGTATAAAGTGTGTTTCTTTCACCGCGGGCAGTCTTTGGGGTGTAATGTACATCTCTTTGAAATGAAACTTTTCCCACTCGCTTGACCGTTGCAATTTTCATAAAAACGAATTATAAAACACAAATTATTACACATTGGTAAACATTTTTTTTCCAAAAAAATGAAACATGAAATGACCAATTTTGTTCTCAAACAGTAAGTTAACAACTTGCCATCAAACGGCTGATATCATACGTCAGAGAATTGAAGTAAATAACTTTAAAACGGTAACAAAAGTAACTCTGTAAAGAACCAGATTGAGAAATATGCATTACGAGTTTACTAGCTTACTGAAGAACTTATATAAAATGTGTTGAGAAATACTGAATTTATGGTTTTAAAGCAGTTTCGTAACGATCCGGACGTGGTTTGCACAAAAATAACGTTAAGTTTTGATACTTGTGATGGTTGATAAGATTTATAATCTTTGAACATTGAACATCTCATTATGATATGTTTTAAAGTTTTATCTCTTATTGCTGTCCCAAATTTCAAATCCCCTCCTCATGTTTTTCCATATCTTAACAAAATGATTCTTTGTCTTTTTAGGTTAAATAATAACTATAACAACTTAATACCGAAATGCTGTGAATTTAGTTTCTACATATGCGCATTTCGACAACTTATGTCTCTTCAGTGCAGATAAAATTTAAACGTTTGGAAGGCTATAGATTCAAAGATGTTTAAAAACTGATAGAGAACAAATAACCAATGTGATCTAAATGTAAATAAGGACAGAGCTTTGCTATGATTATTTGGATACTTTTATGGGTTCATTTTTTATTTATATTTTTTATTTATATGCTTTACTTCTTTTCAAGTTTATCTCAAGAATGATGTTAAGTCAAAACAATCCTACTCCATGCAAGTTGTAAATTATTCAGTAATGAAAATGCTGAGCGGGATACACTTTTATGTAAAATTAGTGTGTAAATAAAAAATATGACTCCCTGTCAAAAATGTGTTTACTATTTATACTTGAATTGTACCTCATAGTTGTCATAGGATATATTGTATGTTTATGCTATCACAATATTGAATTTTTTTTTCTTTTTTCTTTTCTTCAGGGTGTTTCCATGTTCCCAGGGCATTACTAATGTGTGAACAGATGCTGGAGGATATACTATCACAAAAATAATAAATAATTTTCTTATAATGCGATATATTATTTTGTATTTACAAGATTTCATGTGACACGCGGACATGTAAACTAAGTATAAGAGTTGTAAATGAATGTTGAGGTATTGCTGAACCTTATCCTTTCTATGATAGTAGTTGAATTCGAAAATCGTTAGATTTCTCTAGTTTCTTTTAAATGTGTTAAAACTTGAAAGTGGTTTTATTTGAAATATTTTAGTTCTTTCAGGTTTTTTTAATGATTTGGAACGTGTTAATTTTGTTTATTTTTACCAGCATATTTTAAAATTGTAATTAACTATCATACTTTCATTTTGGCATTTTTATTTATTGTAATTTGAAATTGTTATTCCGACCACATGCTTATTGTGCCCACATCTCGTGACCTACTTAATTTTTTAGGGAGAATCGTGCTCTCCGGTTTACATTTGGCACCCAACTAAAAAATAACCACGGTTGATAGAAGGAGCTTACCAGGGTTCGTGTGGTGTATTTGTTGAGAGTCATACATAGCAAGTATGATGACTCTCGAGTTGGGAGAAGTGTGACAGTACAGCCTTCATGAGTTGTAGTAGGTAGTAGATTAAAAGAGCAAGTTAATCGACTTGGCTAAAGGATCGATTCTTTAGCTCACTCGGTTAGGCGGCTGCCTTGAGTACTGAAGGTCCCGGGTTCCATTCCCGGAGGTGACCTTGTTTTTTGTAAGGTTTTTATACGACCGCAAAAAAAATTTGAGGCCGTATATTGGTATGATACTGGCGGCGTCGTCGGCGTCTGTAGACATTTCGTTTCCGTGCGATAACTTAGGTTCTGGTTGACCAATCTTTTTGAAATTTTAGTACAATGTTCCTTGGCACAAAAGGAAGGCTGGGATTGCTTTTGGGTATTGTAAAAAAAAAGAAAAAGGGCCAGAAAGGACCAAATTAGGTGTTCTCATATATTAGGTTGTAGAATATTTATTATTTATCAGATTTTTATGGGGTTTCTTTCAGTGCGCTCCTTATTAAATTGCCAATCAGTAGTATGTAAACGGATTTCACATCGCGTGTACAGTTCATGAGATAAATGGGGCCCTTACAGGGGGATCCCAATTTTTTTTTTTATTATTTTTAGTCCGATTTTGATGCAGTTTTTTCAATGGATTCCTTATGAAAAATTAATGTAGAACTCAATTATTAGATTTTTGTTATAAACTTCGTTTCCTTTCCGAGCTATGAGGGGCGAACATGGCAAAAATTGCAAATTTGCAGATTGCCTAAAATTTTTATTTTTCATCGGATTTCGATGGGTTTTTTTTCTTTGGATTCCTCTTGATATAAGCTTTCAGTAGTATGTCAACGGATTTAGCGTAGCTCTTACCGTTTCCAAGCTATAAGGGGTCAAAGGGGCCAAAACTGCCAAATTTGCAGATTACCTAAAATTTTTATTTTTCATCGGATTTCGACAGGTTTTTTGTCCCCCGCCGCAACGCGACAGACGGACATGGTAATGATCTGCGTCCGTGTGTCCGTGGGTCCGTGTGTCACGTTTTTTTGTGGGCGCAACTCCTCAGAAACCGCTGGTCAGAATTCATTCAAATTTTACAGGATTGTTAGTCACCATTAGTACCAGATCATAGCGCATCGCCATTTTGATTCGTCAAATTTTGTGGGAGTTGTGGGACTTTGGTTATTTCCACATTGTTATACAATGGCAAATCTTAAGGACGCAACTCCTCAGAAACTGCTAGTCCGAATTCATTCTAATTTTACAGGATTGCTTGTCACCATATGTACAACATCATATCGCATCGCCATTTTGATTCGTCAAATTTTACAGAAGTTATGGGACTTTATCGACTTAATGCATGCTACAGCTTAGGAACATTTTGTGGGCGCAACTCCTCGGAAACCACTGAGCGGATTATGCTGAAAGTTTGCTTGAACATTTGCCACTATATGTACTTGTTCATATTATGCTGCCAATTTGATTGGCCAAATTTATTGGGAGTTATGGGACTTTATCGACTTAATGCCGATGATACTACAACATAGGAAGACTTTGTGTACACATCTTCGCAAAATTCAATTAAGGGATTTTGCTGAAATTTTGCTAGGCTGTTTGCCACCTAATGCAATTGATCATATCTTGCCGCCATTTTGATTCGCAAAATTTTACATGAGTTATGGGACTTTATCGACTTTACTGTAGCGGTGGGGGACATAGCTACGCGTGGCAATCTTGTTTTCTTTGGACTCCTCTTGATATAAGCTTTCTGTAATATGTCAACGAATTTGGTGTAGCTTTTACTGTTTCCGAGCTATAAGGGTTCAAAGGGGCCAAAACTGCAAATTTGCAGATTACCTAGATTTTTATTTTTCATCGGATTTCTACGGGATTTTTTTTCTATGGATTCCTCTTGATATAAGCTTTCAGTAGTATGTCAATGGATTTGGCGTAGCTCTTACTGTTTCCTAGCTATAAGGGGTCAAAGAGGAATCATAAGGAGTCATAAGGGCCAATTTTATTTTCCCTAGTTTGTGTCCAGCTAATTACTGGGCAACTCTCCTTATTGTGTCCATCTAAATATTTGTCAAGCTCATTAGTATGTCCATACTTACTTACTAAAATTACACTTGTTCAAATTTCAGTGGTCGACATTCTGCAGTCGTATCATTCTGCGCTCGGCGTAGCCCTTTATTCTTTCTTTTGACTCGATGAGTACCCTGTGGTTGTTGAAGTATTTTAATTGTCTTCTGTTAGTCTTTTTGTAGGGCAACGGATGACAGCGATTGTCAGTACACTTTGCCAGTTAATATTATTTTTTGACGATCCCGCATCCATGGGTTAAGTGACATTGATGTAGCATTACTGGACATCGACCAATGAATTCCGCTCAAACAGGTGCTATGGACCTTCTTGGACTTGTTACGAGGTATTAACAAAGCTCATTGTTGAAGTCATGGTAACTTCAAAATAAATAACAATAAAAGCGTTGTTCCATTGCTGTAATTTACCATATATTGTAGATATTTGTCTTATGTGCATTCACTCCATATGCCTTCATTGCTTACTAAAAGGTTCTTATATTAAAGATAAGGGGTATCTTTTTCAAAACTTGCAATATCTAACTTTAATAAAATTCTGTTTAAAACTCTGGAGTATCTCCCTCATGCATAGCTCTGTCCTTACCTTTTTTTTTCTTTTTTTTGTGTTTAGATACTTCTCTGTCAGATTTTACATTCTATTCGGTTTATGTATTTCCAAATGTTTTGATTCTATCTGCACTGAAGAGACATGAGTTGTCGAAATACACATATGCAGAAACTAAATTCACAGTGACTTCGGTATTTTGTTATTTATTACCACTGGGCCGATAATGTTTAAAACTAAGGAGTATTTCCCTCTTGCATAGCTTTGTCCTTACCTTTTTGTTTCTTTTTTTTTGTGTTTAGATCCTTCTCTGTCAGATTTTACATTCTATTCGGTTTATGGATTTCCCAATGTTTTGATTTTATCTGCACTGAAGAGATATGAGTTGTCGAAATACGCTTATGCAGAAACTAAATTCACAGTGACTTCGGTATTTTGTTATATACAAGTTTTTCAAAAAAGTAATGTGTCCATGTGAAGGATGGTCTAATGGTTAACATACATCACTTGAGAAAAAATACCAATTTAAAAGCTTAAGCATTTCAAAATGCAAGGGATATTTTAGACTTAGATTTTGATGATTTATATTCTGAGTAACTAGATTGTAGTAATTTTGATAAACCTGAAGTAACTGGGATATCAGATGGTAAAACAAAATCAGGTGTTTATGATCACCCAGGTAATGAAACTGTTAGAAGCTATCAAAATTACGATTCGAATATACGGGTTTTAATATTGATTTTGATAGTTTAGGGAAATATACGGAACATGACATGTCTATCCTTTTAGAGCATCTGATGTCACTCAGTTTTTAACATCCGACCCAAAGGATCAGTGTGAGCTATTGTGATCACTTCCGTGAGCTTTCCACATTTTCTTCTCTTCCTCTGAAACCGCTGAAGCAAATTCAACCAAACTTAGTAGGAATGTTGTATTGAAGGTCCCATTTGTTCCGATCCTACAAAAACATGATTGCCAGCACATGTCTGATCATGTCTTAGTTGAGATTGAACCGAAAGGGGAAAATTAGCTTCTTTTCCATTATCTCCTTTGAAACTATTGAATGAAACATTACTAAAACTGAACTGGAACGATGTAGGGAAGGCGTTTAAATTTTGTTCACATTCTAAAAAAAACTTTGCCGTCAGCATGGAACATAGTCTAACATTGTCCCGTTTGTTTAAATCACATTTTCATCGTCATCTCGGAATCCCCTGAAACAAATTCAACAAAACTTTGCAGGAATGTTGTAAAGAATGCCTGTTACATGAATTGCTCATTTTATTTGAATCCAATAAAAACATGGCCGAAAGCGCAGAACTTGGTTTTACATTCGACCTTATGGGGAAAATAATCTGTTCTGAAACTATTAATTTTTAGCTAAACTGTACCGCAATGATAATGGAAATGTCCTATACCAAGATCACTCATTTTATTCCGACATAAAAACATAGCCAACAGCGCAGATCATAGTTTAACATTGGCCCATTTGAACTCCTTAAACTTTACTGGAATGTTATATACAAAAAGTAGAAGGTCCTATATAAAGATTGCACATTTTATTCAGAACTGAAAAGAAAAACATGAGATTAACTGGCAGTACAGAACATAGATTAACATTGGACCCTATGCGAAAAAACAACATTTTCATAATCTGCTCTGAAATCTATTGATGCAATTTGAACTAAACTGTGCAGAAATGGTGTAGGGAATGTTCTTACCAATTGCCCATTTCCTTGATTACACAAAAACACATGGCCCTGTGGGAAAAACGTCCTTTTGATCGTCTGTTTTCAAACAATGATACAGGCTCAGTCTTTTTGCCGGTAATTTGGTTGCCAGTGAGTGCGGGTCTTTTGTCGTCTGGTGTCCTCATTTCGCCGTGTTGATGTATGTAAAATTGCACAATTCGCATCATGGCCGACACTGATATATAAAAGTATACTATCAAAAGTTGTAAGATTGGTTATTAATAGCCCAGTAGTTTCAGATGAGATTTAAGAATGTTTAGGCTCCAATGTTAATCCCCGCAGACTACCACCTCTAATGAGTCGACTATCTGTCAAACAAAAAATCTAACAAGAGCTGTCGCCGAATTGCAACTATTTATACCCCCACTCGTTAACCCTGAATCAATATGGTAAGTTCAAAACAAAGTTTGAGTAGACGCAATACAGTACAATACTATCATCGACACAGTACAAGTGAAGACACAATACTGGCATCTACACAGTACAAGTGCAGGCGCAATACAAGTAGGTACACTGTGGAAACAAATAGTCCTCAATAAATTAACAAAATAGTACGTCACATGTCTGAAAATGACCAATACCATTAAAATTCAAAGTTCCATCAAATAGGCAGTTGATATTAGAAAGCACTGAAAATTGCTTACATTACACAACTCATTAAAACAAAGTAACATATCAAAGGACAAGGTTCAGAAAGGGCCTTTTTGACCCACTAATTTCCTCATTTTGGAAAATTTGTAAACACTATTGTCTGATCGTTTTCATATAGTAGAATAATTAAATTACAGTTCATTTTGCAAAAATTGCTAAAGGGATCCTGGAAATAATGCCCAGAAATAAGCCCAAAAAGGCAAAATTTTCAAAATTGTTAATTTTTTGTCATTTTTTGATTGGTTTTTGAGTGAAACGGAAGTGGTCAACCATGCGTACACTCAAAATATTTATATATAAGTTGAAATTTTGTATTTTACACAATATATATGAAGCTCATCAGTGTACAAAAGGTTGGCCAATGTTAAATATGCAAAAAACGCCCCAAAAAATCTAGCATTTTCAGCCTTTTTCCGCGATTTCCAAAATTTATGCTATGTTTGGTTGGCTTATTTGATCAAATCTGTTGAATTAATACCCCAAAACCAATTGATTCCATTAAAGTAGACAGTATAAAGTTCCAAAACCACAACAGATCTTTCTTTAGCTGTTCTTCAAATTTTGGGCCAAAAAGTGGCCTTACCAAACCTTCTACTTTCAAATGAATTTGAATTTTTACTGTTTTGGTCAGAATTGTGAAATTTTCATCCCAAAATTCTCACCTCTCTTTGAAGGGATTTAGAATAGTGAAATTTTCATCACAAAATTCTCAGCTCTCTTTGAATGGATTCAATCCCTTGAAAGACCAAAACAGTAAAAATTCAAAAGTCCCGTCAAACAGGAAGTTGATACCAAAGAGCATTAAAAACTACTTACAACGCACAACTCAATGCATCAAAGCAGCATACCAAATTTCAAATGAATCCCAGGAGCTTAATTACATATTGTAGATGTGCACTACGGTATTTGTTTTCCAATAATTCCCTTTTTCCAGATTTTTGACATGTTTTGGACTTTGTCATTTTAGCTCAATGCAAACCATATGTTGACCACCTGGTATCCACTATTCCTCCTTGACCACTGATTGGAATTACATGAGACTTTAGCAGGAGCTTAATTACATATTGTAGATGTGCACTACGGTTTTTGTTTTCCAATAATTCCCTTTTTCCAGATTTTTGACATGTTTTGGACTTTGTCATTTTAGCTCAATGCAAACCATATGGTGGCCACCTGGTATCAACTATTCCTCCTTGACCACCGATTGGAATTACATGAGACTTTAGCAGGAGCTAAATTACATATTGTAGATGTGCACTACGGTTTTTGTTTTCCAATAATTCCCTTTTCCGGATTTTTTGTACATGTTTGGACTTTGTCATTTAGCTCAATGCAATTCATATGACGACAACTTGGTATACACTACTTCTCTCACACAACTGATTGCAATTTCATGAAACTTATGCAGGAGCTTAATTACATATTGTAGATGTGCACTTTTATTTAACTTTGAGTAATTCCTTAATGTTTACGAACATTTAGGAAGAGGTGGGGCGGGGGTATCCTTGGCCCAGTAGGCCACAGTAACTCTAGTTTCTCTTAAGTTTGGTTGAATTTGCTCCGGTGGTTTCAGAGGAAAAGATGAAAATGTTAAAGTTTAACGGACAGATGACAGATACTAAGTGATGCAAAAGCTCTCACTGG
>MJUU01066531.1:3013-20698 GCA_002080025.1 Modiolus philippinarum | reverse complement strand
CAGAATACATAAGCTACATATACACCACAGAGTTATTAATAATTCAAACACTAATACATTTCACAAAAAAATTATCACAGTTAGTCTTCGTGGTTATAAATACAAATGTTGAAAACATGCAAAAATACTTTATATGTAATACTTACACATTGTCTTTAAATTACTTCAAGATCATTTCAATACATAGCAATATTTATGGCTACATGCACCATGAATAATCAGACATCACTCGCCATTTCCTTCAACTTGTTCAAGGCAATAAATTCGAATTGAACGAAATTTGACATGGTCATACAAACATAAAAAAAAAACAACACTTAAAGTTAAATACGCTAAAATTTGAAGGTCAAATTAATTTGGTTGTATGCAAAGAATTTACTTTATATTCTTTAACTAACAAAAGCAGTTACCAGGTCGAAACTAAAAGATGAAAAACGTGGTATTATACTTTGAATAACTAAATACCGAAGTCACTGTGAATTTACTTTCTGCATATGCGCATTTCGACAACTTATGTCTCATCAGTGCAGATCAAATCTAAACGTTTGGAAGACCATAAACTCAAAATTGTTTAAAAACTGATAGAGAACAAATAACCAAAATGATCTAAATTTAAAGCCAAAATCAGCTAAGGACAGAGCTTTGCATGAGGGAGATACTCCTTAATTTTCAATAAAATTTACACAATTTTAGATATTGGAAGGTTTCAAAAATAATCGGCTTTCGGGTCAGCACCAAAGTACTGACTACTGGGCTGGTGAATACCCTCGGGGACTAACAGTCCACCAAAAAAAAATAATGACTTAGTTGTAATATTATCTGATTCAACCTCAATAACATCATAAACGTTTGACTCAATAACCATTAGTTCTATGTGTAAGATATGACTGAAGGAGTACAAGTTAGGCTTAGTACACATTTACCATTTACAAAGTACATACATGTACCATATTTTATGGCCTACAGGTTGAAACAATTTTCTTTAAAATGATGGTTGTACCACTCTACATATATAGATTATTGGACCTATGCACCACAAATACTTTTACTTTACATATGGAATATATAAGACATTTAGTTTTTAAGACTTCATCACAAAAAGTATCAAGCAAGCCCATTATCCATGTGTGCTATGTCTTGACAGTGACCCTTTATTTCTAAGGGTCTATTTCTATTATCAGCCTATGCAGATCAAAGGAAAGTCATACAATTTTTCAATAAAGTAAGTATGGATTATGGCGACATAGAAGTTTATTTATTTGCAAAAACATTAAAATTTGCATTTAATTGAGAGAACAACAAACTAACATGATGATCAAAACATACTTCCCTTTTGCTTCCAGAGAGTGAGAAGAGGTTTCTAGACTACTGGAAATTCAGAAAGGTCATGTTTAGTCAACAACAAAAAAAAACCCAAAAAAAACACCATAGGCACATTGTAAATCTAAAATACATACATGTATGACAACTGGGCTAGTGACTTTTTCAGATCACAAGGCAATTTTTCCTTTTTTTTTCTTTGTAAAGGAGGGTTTTAGCTTCATTTTGCTTTATAGTTTTGTTTGCATGATTTATCAATACCTTTTTTTTAATGTATTTTGTCTTATTGCTATTAAATGAAGTCTTTCCATGTTCTTGATTTTATTTTTTTTTTTTTGCGATTTCACAATTTATAAAACATCCCAGTATTAAACTTAACTTAATTTTTCTTTTCTTCACACAAAAAAAACAATTAAAAAAATAAATAAAATAAAAAGAGGGTTATATTAAATACACTGTTTTTATTTTACGAAAAAACCTTAGAAGGAAGTCTAGGGAAGACATGTGTCGCCTGTGTAATATTGTGACACAGACGATGAAAAATATTCCATGTTCAGTCAAACAAGAAGTGGGTATGTGAAAAATCCAAAACTCTCTTTCACAGTAAAGAACTGTATACTGATAATTCATGTTGAATAACAGAAGGCTGGAATAAGAGGTTCCTGATAGAAATCAGACATTTTCAAAACGCAAAAAATATTTGAAGTTCCGTCAAACAGGAAGTAGGCATGCAAGAGATCCCTAACTCTGAGAAAAATGTGACAGAAATTTTCAAGACACAAAATATAGCCCAAGTTGTGTCAAACAGGTGGTTGGCATGCAAGAGATCCAAAACTCTGTTACACAGTGAAAGTCCCCCAACTGATACTCATTGCCAACTGCAGAAGGCTGGAATATGTGGTTCCCAAGAAAAATGTGACAGAAATAATTTGTAACGTAGACAGATAGTAATTCCTACTATATCATCACTGCGTGAAGGAAGGCGGCACAAAAACCAGAAGCAAGTCATACAGTGAGACCAAAATATTTTTTTTGGTTCTTTTTTGGTGTCTGGTTTTTGGGTGCTTTCACTGATACATACAGTAATTTTGAAACCACTTTAAAAAAAAATTGCATTTCATGCTTTATATTGAAAATATATAACCTTTATGTTCTCAAATTTTATCTCAGAATGTATTCATATATGTAAATCAATATTTTGAATTCAATAATTCATGTAAATCTGTCCCTTCTATAAATATCTATCCTTTATTTTTAAAAAGTTCAATTTTGATCAAGTGTTTTGAACACATAAAAGCAAATCTATAAAAATATATACTAACAAAGTGATAACTTAAAATACATGTAATAACACATGATTATCATGAAACGGCTTTCTGTAAAATGTCCCTCCCTTTTTATTGCCATGACTTTAAGGTGTGTCTGGAGGTTCCCCAAGGGAACAACAGGATGTACACATTGGAGTTGCTTCAACATCTTCAATACCTCTTCCAAACAATCTCACAAGCTGGCAGTGAACTCTGTAATAAAAATTATACTACTTAAACTTTTCTTGCTCAATTCAAACTCTTCTTTATCAATATCTGACTCCCAGCCTTTCCCAAGGTCCGCCGGACACCGGCCATCGCCGGTAAAAAAGCCACCGGTCCGGAAAAAATCGGAGCTGCCGGACCGGATGTACGGAAAACATTCCGGTACTTATAATATGTTTCGAATTTCAGGTCCTCTAAAAGTTCATTCGGGCCTGAAAAAAGGCCAATATTTCAGGACCGAATGTCCTGAGAAAAATTTGAGGCCTTGGGAAAGACTGGACTCCTCTAATTTTATTAAAAAAAGTGCTTTAAAATATTTTCTATGACTCCCTTCATACAAAATGTACTTATTTGAATTTTCCTTATTCAACAAAAATACTCTTCTTTGATCATGAGTTGTTAGATAAAAATTAATAGAAAATATTTCTGTTTCAAGGTCTCAAAATACCATATTGACTACAATCAATCATTCTTTGACTCCTTTGATAAAATTTTAAAAATCTTATTTCACTACTTTTACTTTGAAAGTTCTTTTATCTGTGGACATCAATTTTTTTGAGTTTCATAAATATCACTGTTTAGTGGGTAAATAAATTCATAGTTTCAAATTCCATACATAAAAATTTTATAGAAAATATATATTCCGCTGGAAACTTAATTTCACGTCTTTGGCAAACCAGAAAATCCATGAAAATTGGAACCCCAACAATAATTGTGTACAATTTAAAGAAAAACAAGTGTGGATCATATTGCAAGGTAATACCAAGAACAAGGCTTTATTACTAGGGGGGGGTAACGATTCACCGAAGTTTCGATGAACCGCGATTTTTTTGTTCGGTTCGATTTTCGGTTCTTTAAACCCTTATGTTCAGTTTGTTACAAACAAGAGCTAACAACTCATCCGCAGACAAAATGACCTGTGATAGCAGCGTAGTCAATGCAAATAACATTTTTCCACTATAAACGTGCCTATGTATGTAACCGCTAACTATATACATCAAAATATTCACGAGAAGTTGGCAACATCAGCCGAAAATCTTCGTTTTGTTGGAGGAATCAACTCTAATGTAAACTTCCAGTTTTAGTGGTATGAGAAATTACCGCTAAAGTGCAGTAACGAACAAAACCAATTACGGGCGTCGACTTGCTGACCGTAGTTTTTTAGTTTGCTTCAAATAAGGAACGTTCAGAGCTTATATATCTCAGACTGCTTTTGAACAGAGGGGATTATTTACAATTACTTAGATTTTCTTACACTTCTAGTTTGAGTTTGCTAAAAATCACTAAATAATAAAGATCTGAGATTAGTTTTAAGTATCAGAACTATAGTTGTTGGAGCAAACAAATCACTGGATTACCTTTTACAATAGAAAAACACTGAAAAATGCTTAATCAACTGGTACAATTTACATTTAAAGTAGTTAACATTAATTATATACACATCATAGAATAAATATTGTCATCTTCCTAGATGTCACTGATAAAAATGACGCAAGAATGAATCGAATCGAAACGCATCCAACTGTAGCCCTTGCATCGTGATACGTATCGAACCGTGAGGTAGGTGTATCGTTACACCCTATTTATTACACTAGCAAAATTAGTAAAATATGTTTTTTCTAAGTCCAAGGCCCATAACTCCCTCAAAAATCAGTGGACCAGAACCAAATTATAACTTGATCTGTAACTCATAAAGGTAGACTCTCATACAAATATTAGATCAATACTTGCAACGGTTTAGAAAAAAAGTGTGGAAAACTGACATTTAACTCAAATTTTCTAAGACCAAGGCCCATAACTCCTTCAAAAATCAGTAGACCAGAACCAAACTTAAAGTTGATCTGTAACACATTTAAGTAGACTCACATACAAAATATCAGATTAATACCTGTAACGGTATAGAAAAAAGTGCAGAAAACTGACATTTTACTAAAATTTTCTATGTCCAAGGCCCATAATTCCTTCAAAAATCAGTGGACTGGAACCAAACTTATCCTTGATCTGTAACTCATTTATTTAAGTAGACTTACATACAAAATATCAGATCAATACCTACAACGGTATAGAAAAAAAGTGCAGAAAACTGACATTTTACTAAAATTTTCTAAGTCCAAGGCCCATAACTCAGTGAAAAATCAGTGGACCAGAACCAAAGTAACTCATCAAGGTAGACTCACATACAAAATATCAGATCAATACCTGCAATGGTTTAGAAAAAAAGTGCCGAAAACTGATCCAGGAATGATAGACGGACGGACGGACGGACGGAGCGCAAACCTAAAGTCCCCTTGGGCTATCGCCAGTAGGGGACTAAAAAATTGTGCTATTATTCTCAATATCAAGATGTGTTTGGAAACACTACATATGCACCAAGCAGTTCCTTTACTTTGAGGGCAAGTTCTGACCTCTGTAACATTGACCTTTGACCTGATCTACTTTGTTTTTGCATATTTATGTTCCTCTTGACTAGACTGTACACTTGACCAATATGAAAAGTCTATCTTACATAGTTCAAAATCTTAAAGCAAAGTTTAAAGTTTCGGATGCACAGACATAGACAGGCATCATGACAAAAACAATATGCCCCTAACCCTATATTAGAGTTCAAATTTTTTTTTATTATTAGAATTAAGGAACAAATTATTATTTTAATATTCTATTGTTGTTCATCTGTGGTGTCCTTGTTTCTGAATGTTTCCAATGTTGCCGTTTCCATGGATCGTTCATTCTTTGACTGACAGCTTTACTGTTTCTTAGTGTTTCCAGTTTTGCCGTTTCCATTCTCTTGACTGACAGTTCGTTCTCACTTACTTTATTATAGTTGACATTCCATACCACTACAGAATGATTACACTTGGACAGCAATCAGACATAAATCAATGGAGGTCCCTTTCCTAGAATCCTGGCAATATTTTTCAACTTTCCTGTTTCGCGAGCAAGAAAATATTTTACTAAGACTTGTATAAAATCTCTCTCTTACTGGTTCATGGGGATTATTTTAAGTGTTTCCCACTTCGTGCTCAACACACTTTCGCGTTTTCACAGACTTTTTTGTGATGATCCCGTTTCCAATCCACTTTAAAAAGCCAATCCCTATTTGCTTTGCACTTAAACCTCATGGAGACCCACATCAATGTACTATCTTGATCAAATATGTGTATGTTCAATATCCATAACTGTTATTTAAATGAAGTAAATATATCTACATGTTAATCTTGGTGTGTAAGACACCTATGTTTATTATGTTGCGCATGTGCTACTCACCGTACTTGCAGGGAGGGGTTTTGTATAACTTCTCCATCACAGTTCCATACACTGGTTTTTAACCTAGACGATGGTAATTTGGAATGTTTTGTTCCTCCAGTGGCGCCCTCATCTGATGGTTCTTCTTCGTGATCAGGGAAAGGACGAAAACTAAATTCTTTAACTCTGTATATCTTTATGAAGTCAAAGTCAAACTATATAATAAATAAATAGTAACTGATGCAGTAATGCTCACAAAAATTAAAGTAGATAAAATATTCTATCAAACATATACAGTCGAACTTTGATCAAGGGTCGAACACTCAAGGGACAGTTGAAAACAGTTGGAGCAACAGGGGTGTTCGAGTTATCGAGGTCAAACTATGGTAAAACTTGATCAAAGGGACCAGAAAATAAGTTCGAGACATCCTTGGTGTTTGAGTTATTGCAGTTCGAGCCATCGAAGTTGTACTGTATTGTGTACTGTATAATGGTGAAAAAAATGCACTAATCCATTAAATGGAAAGTAGCTAATCTACATATCTCAAGAAAGTACAATATTATTGAGTTAAATTGAGTTAAATTCTGGTTCTGTGTTGATGAAATTTAAGCATTGAGTTCTCTATCTGAAAAGAAGGTAATCATTTTTTGCCTGAATGTTTAAAATTCTATCAAACCTGAAGAGGACATGTAACAGTAATCAATACTAAGGCCCTGTGTCAAATATTAAGAAGAAGGTTTACATGTACCTCCAAAAAATTGGGTGAAAGTACAGTGAAACCTGTCTAAACCCAACCCATTTTGGACTAGAGATTTTGTTTTTTTAGAGAGGTATTTGGTTTACACAGGTTTAAAATAAAAAGACTTTGATACTAAGGGACTTCAAAATGGGTTTGGTTTAGACATGTTTCCGGTTTAGTCAGGGTTCGGTTTAGACAGATTTTACTGTATTTTGTAATGCAAATCAAAACAAAAGCCTTTGACAGGAATTTACTTGTTCCTATCCAATTTCAAAGATAGGGTCTCCACTTAAAGACAACACACCTTCTAAAATTTATAACAAAAATATGCTTCTATTTTCCTTTTCTGAAGCCAAATATTAATTTTGACTACTTGACTACTTTACATTTGTTAAATCACAACAGATGTCCTAAAGCCCACATGCATGTTCTTAAAATAACATTACATTTCTTTTTACAAAATCAAATTACCTGATCAGCTGATTTGTCAGCAACTCTCATTAAATGTTTTAGAAATTTAAATCTAGAGCATTCCTGGACTAACATGAGATCAGTTGTTCCATCACCTAGGTGACAGTACGGTGAGGCACCAGCAGGAGTTAGTGCACAAAGACATGATATAGTAAAACTACATATTGCAACAAATTTTCCTTTGAACTTGTGTACTCCATCTGAATCTAAAATAGAAATATTATTATATTAGTATGTTATTATTCATGTTTAAATTTAAGAAATAGCAGTACATTATTTGAGTACCTGAATGTGTCAAACACAGATTTGACAGGAAAAATGCAGTTTACAGGTCAAGCTTTGCAACGTCTGTAAATGTACAGTTTCCAAAATCAAATCAAGATGCCCATCTTAGAATATTCCAATAGTGAGTACTGTGATTGTGATTCTTATGTAACCAAACAATTAAAGCCTTATATCTGTCTGAAAAGGCACAAAATACAGTCTTCGCGAAATACATTTCAAATTTGGTGGACACTCGGTCCGGCAGCGATTTATTGCATATAGGACCAACCAAACGGTCATCGGACCAAAAGTTTCCACACATTTTGTATTATTGGAGATTTCCGGAAAATCATCATGTTTTTTTCCAATATCGGTTTATCAATACTTATCACTTCCTGTTTGGAATGTTTCCATCTAAGCAGTTGTCATTTTTACCACAATTCTAGCAATTTGACGAAAGATTCTTGACAGGAAATGTTAGCAATAACAAAATAAAGTCTCAAATCTACCAGATGATTGTCATTTTTGCAGCCTGAAACATCGTTTCCAGTTGTTTAGCCAAAGAACAATGTCGGACATTCGGACCGACACTTTGAAATTTTTTGCCGGTCCTCCTGCAAAAATGTCGGTTTTGTCCGTCGGACCGACGAATTTCGTGACTATGAAAATAAAAATTCAATGACACAAAAGTCGTATGTGTTAACAGCATTAGGTCAGTGCTTGGATTGAACTGTATTTTGTTTGCTTTATGCTTAAAATCAGGACTAAATTAAGCAATTAGATTTTTGAACATAAATGACATGTTTTATTTAGTTTTATTGATGAAATACAGAAGACTTAACCCTAACTGTTTCAAAATGGTGGCAAAGTTGATGTCCAACTACATGTCTGAGGCAGGTAGATAGACTAACTGAAGTTCAGTTTTGACCAACCAAATCGTCTATTTATACATAAATGTTGTATGAGAATACTGGATTGCTTCCATTTATGATGGTAGATATGTATACAATGAGAAATACATGAAACTACATTAGTGTAATATTAAAGTGGAACATTTTACCCCTACTGACTCAAGTCCATATTTGTACAGTTAAAGATGAAAATCAAGAGGGGGAATTTTTGGATCCTTTAATCTCTAATGCCTCTGTATATATGAAAAAACAAAATAAAAATGGATATGGTATGAACTATATGTTTTTTTGGTATTTCTGGTATATCAAATTCAATATTTTATTTGGTTAAATTTTTCTCAAATGGCACTATGAGACAAACAGACATCAATAGTAAGCTATTTCGTCTTTTAGTAAGCTGGGAACATCTCCAGGTCAGGTTTTTGTAAGACTGTATCTTTGATTTTGAAGTAATTCCCCCTTGCTTCTAACAACATACTTAACTAGTATGGAATAAATACGACTAACTTATCAGTCAAATCATACATATATCAATTAAAATTCAGCGATTGTTTAAAATAACCATGCTTTACTTTTCTAAGTACGGTACATGTACTTTTTAACCTCTCAGCATTTAGTTTTTGTCTTTTTCCAAAAAATGTTGAAAATATCAATTTCTCTCTGTTTTGCCTTTGTTGTGACATCGTCTGAGACGGGAAAAAACTGCTTTGAAAATATCTTAATCAATGCATGGTCCCAGCTTAAGAAAATGGGGAACAAATCATGGAATATTGATAACTTTGTCAATGTGTCTTTAGAATACAAATTGCCTGATTTTCGAAACAACTACAAATATTAACAGGTTTGTTGATGTTCAGTGTACATATAGAATCCACAATCCAATCGAGTGAGAAAGGACATATCTACACTAGAGAGAGTTAAATTTTCAAATTTTTAAACGCAAGGCTTGCCGAGCGTTTAAAATATTTGAAAATTTAACTATCGAGAGTGAATAATGGGATTTCTCATGAAATATGGTTGTGGATTTTATTTCTCTAATGATTTCAAGGAGATTTTGGACAAAAACATGACCCCCCTTTTCTGATTATCTGAAATAAATGTGTGCTTTGAGCGTGACGTCATCAGGCATGACATCATAATGGAAAAGTTGGAAAACGGCAAACATATTTGATGTCATAATTGAATTTTATCCAATCACATGCCGAGAACATCATTCTCTCTAGAGAAGAGAAACGTATTTCTTCCACTGTTCAGGTAACGTGAAAACAGGACAGAAATAAGAGAAATGTATTTCTTCCACTGTTCAGGAAATGTGAAAACAGGACAGAAATAAGAGAAATGTATTTCTTTTGTTTGAAATGCATCAAAATAAACAGCTTTGTAAGAGGTGTTTTGAATTTTTTTTTTTTTACAGATATCATAATTATTTTAGTTTTTACTTGTCAAAATTACGAAAAATATTAAATTAGAGAGTGTAAACTGTTGTACTGTCCTAAGTTTCTTTACACATATTTGGATTAAATAAATACCAGTTTATAAAAATTTCATGTGGTGGTAATTTTTGACAAAACCAAATTTTTGGTAGGGATTGGTGGGAACCCCAAAAAAGTTTCATTTGGTCTTTTGGGGGTTTTTTTTTGGGTGTGATAATTCCTTAAAAGCAGATTTTTGCACATAAGGTAATCAAATTTTGCTTTTGATGTTACTTTGGTCACTAATTTCTATTTTTTCAATATTATTGTGCTGCAATCTAGTGTTCATTGATAGTGGTAT
Organism: Modiolus philippinarum; assembly: GCA_002080025.1. Lineage (NCBI taxonomy): Eukaryota > Metazoa > Mollusca > Bivalvia > Mytilida > Modiolidae > Modiolus > Modiolus philippinarum. The sequence goes on along the minus strand of MJUU01066531.1, from coordinate 10,444 downwards.
ATCTACATATTGTCATGATGCATCCATATTACAAGTTTCAGTTTAATGTGAGCAAAAGACACAAAGATATGGAAATGAAACTGTGAATTAGTGGAATTTTTCTGAGTTCAAGGTACATAACTCTGCAATTGAAATTCTCTAATGATACGTGAGGTTTAAACTGGTTCTGACCCCTTAGATAAATTTTCATATTCAACAATAAAGCCCTGTGCTATTTCCCGCCAAATGTATTCAGAATACAATTCTCAGTGTTTATTATTTAACATTAGAGAAAAAGATTACACACTTTATCCCGATTGTTACCATATTTTGTCCACTCTCGCTAGTTAAATTGAAAATTTCAGAATTCTTGGCAAGCCTCACAATTAAGACTTCAAAATTAAAGTATCTCTAATGGATCAATATTGTATTGAACAGAATCTTGACATGTAAGTCAGGAAATTTATTAAGCCTTTGTGTGTCTTGTCTGTTTACAAGTTAGTTTACTTTATGTCTATAGGGTCTGTAAGTCTCGTCATGTGACTCACGAGAATCCACAATAAACAGGAAATTCGAAAACGTTTCCCGCCAAATCATGACGTCCAAGGATTATGACGTTCAAATTTTTGTTTGAAACGTCATATATCTTTGTTTAAAATGTAACTTCCGGGTACATTTTTTGATCCCGGAAGTTCCAAAATCGTACGAGACTTACAGGCCCTATAGGAGTCTATGATGATGTTTATTTCGCTGAACTTGGTTACTCTTTATTTACAGTCAGGGGTGTAACCTATTCAAGTTATCTAATGAAGTACTTTTGTGTAACTGAATTGAGTGATCATGTATTTTCAGCAATAACTTATTTAAGTTATCAAATGTTCATTTCTTGGAAATGTCCAACTTTGATTACAAATTTCTTTAAGATAAAGATTTTTCTCAAACAAACAACAGTTTTACCCATATGGTTTGGAATTTTAACTGTGTAATTACCTATCAATTATAAATGCGCAAAGAGAGGAAATACTTGCGCCAACCCCCATAAAGATTACACCCTGAGGAGATTAAATCTCAATTATCTTTGAAATGGTTCATCAAAATCAATTAGACAGGCCATCATTAGATTGAGGTCAGTTTGAACTATTTAATAAATGTGTAATAATAGACTTAACTTTTACCAATAAGTAAGAATTCCAATAAAACTGAATATAATGTAAAAAAGACTTCAATAACTGACTGAAGTTACCAACAGAGTAATGTCCCTTGATTAACAAAACAGTAACTCATATAGGTTATTGCTGCATAACTGGTATAAGTTATTTAAAAAAAGTCAGTATCTTATAGTAACTCATTTAAGTGATTTTGGTGATAACTTATTTAAGTTGCAACCCTGACTGATTTAGGGGCTGACTCCGAACTGCCGTTGGGTGTGGGGTTTCCTCACTGTTCATTGAAGATCTTATGGTGGCTTTGAGTTGTCATCACTCCCCTTTGGGTCGTTGTCTCTTTGATACAATCCCCGTTTCCCTTCTTTTTTCTATGTAATCTATATTTTTATTTGCCATTCAGAGGACAATCAAAAAGTCTCTTTGAAAGTTAACAAAACACAGAACAAAAATTCTTACCATTGTTCATTTTTGAAGGGTGTTTATCAATGTCTCTAGAACCAGCTAGCCTACATATATTACACCTGTAATGAATTGAAAAAAATGACAAAAAAAACTATATATATGTAATTACATGCAAAGGTTGCCACTAAGCTGTGAGGTTGATACTATCACATTATAACAGCTTCATATATTAAATGTAACAAAATAGATGCCAAATATTTAGATACTATCAAGTTCCTCTTTCAATTTGAACATTAAAGCAATTGATTACAAACTTAAATCCTGCAATGCAAGTTAGACTGCAAAGGTTGATGTATTCAGAAAATGTTGGTTGAGGTGGGAAAACAGAAATGGCTGCTATTAATATCATAAACATAATCCATGCCGGCAAAACTTACCCGTGAGTACATTTCTTCTTATCTCTTGGATTACTATCTGAGTCTGATGATAATCTGAAAGTTACTTCACCATGATATGCCTTGTTGCCAAGGAATTTCTTGGCCCCTGAAATAAAAATGTATTAGATTTGTTAAGAAAAACCTACAATCTTCCTGAAATGTGTTTGTCTGATGGTCCTGACCAGTAATTTTTAGCCAAGGATTGGCATAATATTCATTTGTGGGACCAAAGAACTGTCAACAATGTTCAACTTGCAACCTGTTTTTGAAAATTCTTTATCTACATGTTAACAGAAAATACTTCATCTGGGTTTCAACCTGTTTTATTAAAATTTTCTTTGAAATTGCTCAAAATTATGCAAAATGTATCAGGTCTGACTAATGAATAGTCATGCAAGAAGGCTGAAATCTAGATCAATAATTAGGGATAACACAAAAATATTCAAGATTTCTGCAAATATAGAGTTTGACACTTTAAGGCCATACAAAATTAATTAATTGGTTCTCAGGCAATTTGTCATTTAAAATGATAAGGGAGGGAGGTGATTTTTTTTTATCTTTTTATTTGCCAAAAAATAGATGAGGCAGCTTTTTACATTGTAAAAACCACCAAAAATGTAGCAAGGGAGATGATTTTTTATTTTATTTTACTGAAATGGCACAAAATAGGGTCAATGAGGGCTTTTTTCAAGCCTCAAACTAGATGAGGGAGGGCCTGTGAACCAATAAATTATTTTTTCATGGCCTAAGCTTTAGTAAGATAATTTTTGAATAGGAAAAATGAAAGGATATGGAGTGAATGTACATGTGACAAAAATGCGCATGATACATAGAAAACTCCAGTTTATCAAGGACAGGGCTTTTATTCCTGTCTACATCTTGATGTTGCCTGAGGGTTTTTTTCAACCAGAGGTGAACATTATTCACCCCTCAAGCGAGATCAAGAAGGCCCTGCAGCATATTTTCAACTTTTGATAAGATTGATCAAGAAATACCTCTTTTCAAGGCTTGTGTTGTTGGTGATAAACATAAGCTGTCCCTTACTGAAGGATAGACCAACAAACAAGGTTGGTGACACAGATAAACTGATAGATGACAGACAGGACGGACAATGGTAAAATGCAATGGCCCGTTGCTTCGGGTATATCTCAATTAATAGAAACAACTGCTATGCATCATATAGTACATGTATATAGTAACAGTATATAAATGTTTTTAAGCTTCTGTAATTTTACTTCCAAGAGCTTATTCCCCAATGAAACTTTTTTGGGTCAATTCTAATGGTCATCACTGGGGTATCAAGGTAAATCCCTCAGATGATACAAAAACAGATAATATACATGAGTTTTGATGGAGCTGTTTAAATTTAGGTGTAACTATAGGAATATAGGTATACTGGTCGTGTACCAGTTATCGCCATTTTCACACTGTAATTTCGAATTTGATCTTCTTAAACTCGGACTAAACTTTTAATGTGTTATATTGTAAAAATTTTCCAAGTAATATGTTAACTAATCGTGTTGATTTTCAGTTTCATTGCACATGCGCAGTAATAATAGTCATTTTAAATAGTGTTGGTTTTCTGGACAAATTTTGCGGATATGTGTACCAGTTATCGCCATCCTTCAAAATAACCATCAGCTTTTCATCAAATTGTTAAATGTACACTTTAATCCACTGTAGTACTCCAAAAAGGGATTAACTAAAATGGAATAAAGAATGAAAGGTCAGCCTATGCAATTTTCAAACTGAAAGTAGCATGATTTTCATCAATGCTGAATTCGCTCTATTTTGTTCACGTTGACAAGAAAAAAGAAGACCTTTACAGCCCCAATTCATCTTAATTTGACTATTTGAAGAGAAAGCAACATAGTAAGCATTTATTTCTGGCAGAAAATAAAGCTGACACCCCAAGTTCTCTTTTACGACATCACATGTAAAAAATCTATTTTTAGCTAATTATGATACGTGACCCCACACATTAATATATATTTTAAAGGGGCTCCCAAGGGATTTTATCTCAGATTTCACTGTTTTCAAAGATTGAAACAAATTTCTTCAATAAATGTTACTTTAGGATATTGTTGTCACTTCTGTGCACATCCCTGTAACAAAGTCACGCACGATCTCGAAGCACATGAAAACTGGCGATAACTGGTACACGGCGATAACTGGTACTCGACCAGTAGTCATTGAAGAATTGCATACATGTATGTAATATATCTACAAAATCAGCCATAGCTAAAAAGTCATCTCTTCCCAAATCGTTTATTGTACAATTTTCAGAGTATATATGTCCAGTTTTTATACTCCTGGTAAAGGCTCATAGATAAAACTAGAGGCTCAGAGACTGAGCCTGTATCGCTCACCTGACAAAATGATTCTATGCCTATGCATGACCAAAAAAATGAAGTTTTTTACCTATGAGGTCTAATGTTTAGCTATGTTCTCCATTAGCAACCATGTTTTTTGTCTGATCCTATTGAAATGAGTGATTTTTGAAGAAGACTTTCTATGCATTTAGTTAAATTTGCTTGAATAGTTTCAGAGAAGATGATGAAAAGGATGCTTTTCTCATACCGGGCTCCAATGTTAAACTATGTTCTGTACTGGAGGTCATGTTTTTGTCTAAATGAAATGATTTTTTTTGTAAAGTACCTTCCATAACTTCTACCGGCTACTCCTCAAGGTAGCCGGCGTGTCACATGATTCAGCAACAGTATATAAGGAGTTGCATCTGCACACTGCAGTATTCCTCTGATGAAGGTCAATGAATGGACCGAAACCGGTCAGGATAAATCGACAGAAGCTCTAGCCTCTATTCGGAGTGCTTTCTTCTATACTTTAAACTAAAAATTTTTTCTGTTTAAAGACTAGAGGCAAGCTTTAACATTAGGCTGCTATTGCTATGGCTTCAACCTGAAAATGTCGATTTTCATATATTGTTGAGCTGAGTTACAATAGTAACCAATGGTAACATGGTCGGAATCAGTGCATTATCAGTCAGCGGTGTAACCTATTCAAGTTATCAAATGAAGTACTTTTGTGTAACTGAATTGAGTGATCATGTATTTTCAGCAATAACTTATTTAAGTTATCAAATGTTGATTTCTTGAAAATGTCCAACTTTGATAAAAAATTTCTTTATGATAAAGATTTTTCCCAAACAAACAGTAGTTTTTCCCATATGGTTTGGAATCTTAACAGTGTAATTACCTATCAATTACAAATGCGCAAAGAGAGGAAATACATGCGCCAACCCCCATAAAGATTGGACCCTTGGGAAATTAAATCTCAATTACATGTATCTTTGAAATGGTTCATCAAAATCAATTAGACAGGCCATCATTAGATTGAAGTCAATTTGAACTACTTAATACATGTGTAATAATAGACTTAACTGTGGCCAATAAGTAAGAATTTCAACAAAACTGAATATAATGTAAAAAAGACTTCAATAACTTAATGAAGTTATCAACAGAGTAATGTCCCTTGATTAACAAAATGGTAACTCATGTAGGTTATTGCTTCATAACTGGTATAAGTTATTTAAAAAAAGTCAGTATCTCATAGTAACTCATTTAAGTGATTTTGGTGATAACTTATTTAAGTTGCGCCCCTGACTGATTATGAACGAAAACTTCTAGTAGTAAATGCAAGGCTTCTACTTCCATGTACCATATACAAATGTTTACCGTAACATTGAATCCAGAAACAAAGAAATGTTCAGTAGTGACCGGCTACCGGCTACTCCTCAAGGTAGCCGGCGTGTCACATGATTCGGCAACAGTATATAAGGAGTTGCATCTGCACACTGCAGTATTCCTCTGATGAAGGTCCATGAATGGACCGAAACCGGTCAGGATAAATCAACAGAAGCTCTAGCCTCTACTCGGAGTGCTTTCTTCTATACCTTCCATAACTTCGTTCCTGTAAAGTTTTCCTGGTTGAATTTGCTTCAGTGGTTTCAGGGGAGAAGATGAAAATGTGATTTTCCCTTTGGGTTCAATGTATGTTAAACCTAAATCTGCACTGGCGGCCATGTTTTTTATTGGATCATAGTGAAATGAGCAATCTTTGTTAAGGACCTTTGGTACATCATTCCTGTAAAGTTTGGTTGAATTTACTTCAGTTGTATCAAAAGAGAAGATGAAAAAGTCATTTTCCCTTTGGGTTCAATGTTAAACCTAAGTTCTGCTCTGGCCGCCATGTTATTTATCAGTTTGGAAGGAAATAAGCAATTGTTGTAAAGGACTTTTCATACATCATTCCTGTATAGTTTGGTTGAATTTGCTTCAGCAGTTTCAGAGAAGAAAATGAAATTGTGATTTTCCCATAGGGTCCAATGTTAAAGTTCCGCACTGGCAGCCATGTTTTTTTATCAGATATGAAGGAAATGAGCAATCTTTGTAAAGGACCTTCCATACATCATTCCTGTAAAGTTTGGTTGAAATTGCTTCATTGGTTTCAGAGGAGAAGATGAAAATGTGATTTTCCCATAGGGTCCAATGTTAAACGTAAGTTTTGTGCTGACGGCCATGTTTAGCAATCTTTGTAATGGACCTTTCATACATCATTCCTGTAAAGTTTGATTGAATATGCTTTGGTGGTTTCAGATGAGAAGATGAAAATGTGAAATGTTAACGGACGGAAGATGGACGACGTACACCAAGTGATGGCAATAGCTCACACTGACCCTTTGGGTCAGGTGAGCTAAAAAGTTATTACAAACAAGAGGCTCCCAGGAGCCTGTATCGCTCACCTGGTTTTCAGTTGCCACAATCAAGGTAACATTGTAAGTTATACAGTTGACCTTCAGTTTCTCAAACTTTCGTAGGTCGAACACCTCCAATATCTTGAACTGTTTTTAAAGTCTGATCATGTTTTATTATATTTCTTTGTTGGGATTTTTTGATAAAAAAGGGTCTTGCTAAGGACCACTTTTGACACCAGTTTTGAAGTCGAGACGTCATTTTGTAAATGGCAGTCAACAAACAATTTTCAACATCAGTTTTGAAGTCGCAACATCAATATCTATTTGGAAATCAAATTTCATTGAAATCAGACAATGTTGAATTTTCCCGCATTTTTTGGAGGCCATTTTGAAAATGGCCGTCAAGGAACAATTTTCAACACCGGTTTTGAACTCGCAACATCAAGATCTATTTGGAAACAAAATGTCATTGAAATCGGACAATGTTGAATTTTCCCATCTTTTTTGGCAGCCATTTTGAAATTGGTGGTCAAGGAACAATTTTCAACACCGGTTTTGAACTTGCAACATCAAGATCTACTTGGAAACCAAATTTCATTGAAATCGGACAATATTGAATTTTCCCACCTTTTTTGGCGGCCATTTTGAAAATGGCGGTCAACGAACAATTTTCAACTTCGGTTTTGAAGTCGCAACATCAATATCTACTTGCAAACCAAATTTCATTGAAATC
>MJUU01066524.1:0-12635 GCA_002080025.1 Modiolus philippinarum | reverse complement strand
ATTTTTTCAGGTTTTGCACTGGATCACCAGATGTGATTATACTACCTGGCCGTTACCTCAAAATGATGTAAAATGAGAGAAGCTCGAGAGAAATACATTCTATTAAGATATCAAAAACAGAGACGTTTGCAACAAATCGGACGATTTGGAGATTAATTAGATGGACAAAGTGGTCGATGTTTCTGCAATAAGACAATGTTTCTTCAGCTAGTAACTTAACATTGAATTGATAGTGTGTAATTTTGCAATTGGATTTGAAGTCTCTCATAAAAGAAAAACTTTAAATGTATACCAATTTGTTTGCTAAATCGAGCAACTTGTGTTTTTGTATATATCTTATACTGTAATTGTTTGTTTTTCATTTACTGGGTTCATAATAAACTTTGTCACGAATTAGGTGCTTGCGGGATCTGGCAAGATGAAAATCGGGAGTTATGACCCTTTAATTCTGCGCTAAACCATATTATTACCATTCAGTGGTACCACTGGATGGTGGGGGTTTTTAGAGGTGCGGTTGGCTTTGTCACCAAAGCAACCGGTTCATTACTGGTACCAGTTTTGAATTTTCGGTACCCTTCAAACGGGGTATTCAAAGTAAATATTTAATATGGCTCAGTGTAAGTGGCGGGTCGTATACTTCCGGTTCTTTTGTAGGGCACACAGAAGAACTTCCGTTCTAATGTTACCGTTGGAAACCCTACTTGCCCTTTAAAACCTTTGGCGGTAGGTTTAACTTCGTCTTGCCAGATCTCGTTCGCATTTTTATTCTGTGGCCGTTTTTCATCCATATTTTGATTTTGTTTTTGTGTGAACAATATTAAGATGTGATTGAGTAAGCTCCGATGAGTAATTTAATTTCAACTAATTTGGGATGGAACGAATGGCCATGAGACAATTTTCGTTTTTCGGGAATATTTGAAGATGAGACAAACTATAAATAAGCCTAGCTATTTTGCTGTTTTCGGAGTTTTTGTACATGAGACAAACAATGAATATTATATTCAATCATCAATTATTATTAGATCGGCCTGAGACAGTTGCCCATTGAAGCTCTGCACATTGTCGAAATATCTTTTGTTAACCAGATAAATCCTGCAATTTGATTGGTAATCTTGACAGCGGATATGAGACCGTATCCCCGTGGTAGCAAAATCACAATTTTTAAATGCTTTTAACAGAAAAATTATAGCACTTCTAGAAGAATATAAAGTTATTCGGGCTTCACAGGGGATACGGGTTCATATTCCCTGTGAAGATTCCCAAATACCATATAATATCCTAATTCAAAGCGAAACAATGGTTCCCATTGCTCATTATCAAACAATCGGGGCTTAATGCCTGATTGATTGATTGAATGAATATTGTTTAACGTCTACTGAGTAATATTTCAGCTATATCAAGACGAGAACAAACTTGAAAATAAATAATCACTTTGGGGTATGTAAAGTGTCATGGGACGGGAAATTCTGATTGCCAGTCGAAAAGTAGGGTAAAATCGAAAGGAGCACACACTGTTAATAGATATGCTATACTACATCCCAGCTCTTTTGTTCTATCAGGGGTGATCTGAGTCGGATCACCCCAGTTAGAACAAAGGATTTTTTACTTTCTATTTAGTTTTTGTCAAGGCCAGATTTTGAGAACTTTCACTTCTTTGAACTTAGTTAAATTTTATGTTTAAATATAAAGATTTTAAAACGTTGAAAAATAACACAGTCCATAGTGAGATTCAAACCAGGGTCATTTCGTTTACTAGACTTCTGCCTTACCTACTAGACCACGAACTCGTTGGAATTACCGTGTTAAAAATCGTATATAAAGAATCGTTGTGGGGCACATTAGCAATATATATTATTATTATTGTATGAAATATTTATTTCATGACATTATCAGCATAGAAATAATTCTTAAGAATGTCTATCGATTTTCCTTTACTTTATGTATTAGCTGGGATGTAAATTAGTTATCACACTCGGACTTGGTGTGTCTGTATATACAGACACACCGCGTCCTTGTTTGATAACTCCTTTTAACACAACACCAACTTACTTAGTAATTTTATTTCTCTTATGATGTGGCAGCAATATTTCTTACACGATAAGATAATTTTTCGTATCACTTAGTGATAACTTTTATGCTATCATTTCATTGGCCTTTAATGCGATTAGATAACTTTTCAGACGTATTTTCATTGGTTGTTCTAGAGGTCACACATCCGGTCAATCCAACGTCATGGCAATTCTGCTCGTTGCATTATGTCGTCTGCATTATTTTTTATTCCGTTGGCAAGAACAAGAAATGAAAAAATGAGCTTCGTGTGTACACACCTTTTAATTCATTCTCCCAAAACAGTTGAATATATTTTGGCCACTTGAAATATATTATTTTATTGCTATAAATAAGTTTAATTTCCTTCCTGTGTTCTGTGTTGATGTTATGATGTAATGTGTATTGGGATCATTGACGCGTGGAAATTGACATCAGAATCAGTTACCACAGAGACAGAGAAATTAACACCTACATTTAATTACAAATCATTCGTAACATTTTCACCTAACTGACAAGCAGAAATTAATTTTATTACTGTAATGTTGTTAAAAACTGTAATTACAATTCAACCGAGCTTTCACCCAGCGAAGAATCATGTTCCTGTCATTGCTATTGATTGTTGTGTACATGTGCGTATAACGCAACATATAGTTCCTACATCTACAACACTTATTGTCGTTATTATAGTTTCTACTTTATAAAGGGGGAAAATTTATTGTAGACTTTATATTCATTATAAGGATAAGTTTAAAGTACATAATCAATCTTCAATGTATTCACAAACACAACTAAATTCTCCCAACTTAACATAATTGGGAGAACACGACAGAATGGTTTATCATAAGAGAAATAGGTTTCACAACTCGTGATGCTTGTATATCGCTTGTAATCAAATCTCGCTATTTAATTACAAATAATAATTAACTCGCTGAAGATCGTTAATTATTATTGTGTAATTAAATAGCTCGATTTGATAATAAGCGATATACAAGCATCACGAGTTGTGAAACCTATTTCTCTTATGATAAACCATTCAAACCTCACTCATAATGAAACCTATAATTATCTGCTCATTTAGACTTTAAATAAGGGATAAAAATTAAACTGAGGACAATCTCATGGATATCCTTGCAATTATATAATGCAATAATTATTTTTATAAATTTATAGGAATTTTACAACTTTCATGCGTTTTTTGCGTGAGTTGTGGTGTTCAAAATAACAATCATAATTCTTCCTACACCAATAGATTGTAATTAAAACTATCTTACCAAGATTTAATATCAGTAACAGTATATTGACAATTTTCGCCATAGTACAGTTGTCCTTAATCAAACATCATTCAAACATGTCTGCCATGTCCAAGCTGACAATACTTTCGGTTTTTGGTCACGTGACATAGGGACACATTACATGATCTAGGATTTTGGATTCATTTTTTAAAAAAACGTGAATATAGACATGTTAAGTATATAAATCTTATATTTTCGAGTCTTAGAGATTTAAATATATGAAAGTAATTAGACTTGCTAGAACCCGTTTTGATCTTCAATGTAAATCGACAGTGAACGATATTTAAAATATATTTCATTGTGTTCTGTCCTAATCTTGGCCATTGGCAAATACATGTTTTAACAAACAATTCACAGATCATAGTAAAATCAGCTGATTGCGTAGTAAATTTAAAGTTTGACCTCTTACATAAACACAACTTTGAATGAAACGTTAGCCATTCAGAATTGCGGAGGTAATATTTCTTGTAGTGATTTTAGTTTTTTTTATCATATTCTTAAATATTTTATACCTAATTCAACTGTAAAACAATAAATCATAATCTTACCTAGAATAATCAAAAATGCAAGACATTCATAAGAAATTGTGTATTCCATGCTGTGTAATAATCGATTTCTTCTGCTTATTATTGACAGGTGCGGAAATCAAATAAATTACTGTTACACCTGAAATCAAAATTAAGACATCTACAATGTATACAATATCATATAGTTAATGCATGAATATTAATATAATAATGTTGTTTTCTGAGGTTGTGTTACATTGACTATGCGAAAATAGTAGCCAGTGTGATTGACAATAGTGCAAGAGCCCAAGGGGGGTACACTATTGTCCATCACCCTGGCTACTATTTTCCATAGTCTATGTAAAACACAACATTATAATTACTAATATTATACTGACTGTTGACTTAACTATGTTGAAAATTGACAAATAGTTCTTGTCTGTTTAAAATGTTTCACAGTATGAAAAGTCAACAAAAAACTGTCAAAGCAGACGACACTCTTTTCTTTGCATAACTTCAAATGGTGATTAGAAAATCAAGCCGATAAATACAACCTCCGACACGTGATGATTGATGATGATTGACGTAGAAATCAATAGACTAAGTCTGCACAGCAGAAGTTCATACTATTGCAGTAATGCAGTCAACGCTATTTTAAAAACTATGCGAAAATAAAACTGCTAAACTATAAAAGAACTTTCTAAAAGGGGGTAAAATAATGGGGAATATTGTCCCGAGTAGAATTTTATATTGCACGAGGTCTGTTGTGAGGTTTTGGATTGCTGTTTTACTGTTCATTCTAACAGACTTGAGAAAATTCAGCTCGAGGCTGATATAATTGTAACTGGTTTGACACCTTATGCCAACAACAAATCCATATATGCAGAAACTGGTTGCGAAATATTGTCATCTAAACGTGAACAAAGGAAACTCACTTTCCTATTATATTGTACAATTTAAAGCCCCTGATTATTTGTATGAACTCCTTTCTCAGACTTTTAGTGATAGAAATGACTATACTTAAGAAGGGCAAATGATTTCACTATTCTTTTTGGTCGATTAAGTTGGAATTTATTGCACGCTTACTTTTGGTTGCTTTCTTAAAGAAATATTATGTTGCTATACAATATTATTACATGACTAGATTTTTCCTGTTTTCTGATTGGTCTTTAAGTCACTTTCAGGTCATGTTAAATCCACAGGGGCTTGTCTACAGGTCAGGATTAATGCCCGCTTAAGTTTTAATGCATCTCTAAAAAATACCGTGTCTCTACTATCAAACACCCACGTGGGTGTTTGATAGTAGAGACAGTGGGTGTTTGATAGTAGAAACACGGTATTTTTTAGAGATGCATTAAAACTTAAGCGGGCATTATTTCTGACCTGTAGACAAGCCCCTGTGTGTATTTTTAGAGATGCATTAAAACTTAAGCGGGCATTATTTCTGACCTGTAGACAAGCCCCTGTGGTTTATTCATGTAATAAATCAATTACTGACTTTGTAATAAGTCGCCATCGTGATTTATCAACCCTCAAAAATGTATATTCACCTCGCCTACGGCTGGGTGAATATTACATTTTATCGGGTTGATAAAACACGATAGCGATTTATAACAAAGTTATTAATTGTATAATATTGATTTATAGTTCCATACCATTGTAAGCATAGCCGAGTGCGTTCATTTAAATAACAAAATACCGAATATACTGTTAATTTATTTCTGCATATGCGCATTTCGACAACTTATGTCTCATCAGTACAATGCAGGTAAAACCAAAACATTTGGAAGTTCATAAACCGAAAACGTATAAAAGCTGATAGAGAACAAATAACCAAAACGATCTAAATAGAAAAGCCAAAATTCAGCTGAGTTCAGAACTATGCACGAGGGAGATACTCCTTAGTTTTTTTGTTTTAAAAATGTACAATTTAGGTACGACAAGTTTCAATAAAATCGGTTTTTGGGTCAGCATCGAAGTACTGACTACTGGGTTGGTGAATACCCTCGGTGAGTAACAGTCTACCAGCAGAGGCATCGACCCAGTGGTAATAAATAACAAAATACCGAACTTACTGTTAATTAAATTTTTGCATATGCGTATTTCGACAATGTCTCATCAGTGCAGATAAAACCAAACCATTTGGAAGTCCATTTAACCGAAAACGTGTAAAAGCTGATAGAGAACAAATGCTGTAAACGTATTAATTTTCGCGGATGCTTATTTTCGCGGTTTGTGAAAGATCGACATATTTACAGGTATCAATTTTCACGGTTTTCAGTGTTAAAAAGGCTTTTTCTATACAAAACCATATTTTCACGGGTACTATTTTTCGCGTTCAGAGCCAACCGCGAAAATAGCGAAAATTAGTACACCGCGAAATTTAATACGTTTACAGTAACCAAAAGGATCTCAATAGAAAAGCCAAAATTTAGCTAAGGACAGAGCTATGCACGAGGGAGATACTCCTTAGTTTTAAACAAAATTTTGTAAAATTTAGATATTGCAAATTTCAATAAAATTCGGTTTTCGGGTCAGTACCGAAGTACTGACTGCTGGGTTGGTAAATACCCTCGGGGACTAACAGTCCACCAGCAGAAGCACCGGTCAAGTGGTAATAAGAGTTACTGTTAATCTATTTTCTGCACATGCGTATTTCGACAACTTATGTCTCATCAGTGCAGATAAAACCAAAACATTTGGAAGTCCATTAACCGAAATCGTGTAAAAGCTGAAACATAACAAACAAGTTGCTTTCTTTTAAAAAAGAAATGCAGTATGTGAGCTCAGCCATTGTATATCATAAGATAAAATGTGATGTGCTATAAGTTAAATGCAGTTTAATGCGTGAGTCATAGATTCATCTCCCAGACATTTAAATTTGAAACTGGTGCATGTAAAACTAAATCAAAGCTCCGATGGAGCTAAATCTCCATTGGCGGATCCAAGGGTGGTTCCGGGGGTTGGAAACCCCCCTTTTTCTTGGACAATCATGTATTTTTTAATGAATATCCTGATGTTATACTAAGAAAAACCAAAAAAAAAAATTCCAAAAAAAAATTTCGCGCCTCGCTCCGCTCGGCGAAATTTTCTTTCATTCTCTAATCGGACCCCCCTTTTCAAATTGTCTGCATCCGCGCCTGATCTCGAAGCCCTGAAAATCTACACGTGGTCATCTAAAGAACTGCTGCATACGCCTGCATGTATTAAGTTATTTCATAATACATGAAAATAATCGGATTGTGTGATTTCGCATAAGCGATTTCGTTGCTATAAATATAAGCAATACACTGTCTCAAACTCTTTGAGAAATTACTGCGCGACAGGTTCGTTGATCCGAGACGCAATATAAGAAAAACGAGTAATTTGATAAACATGCATATTGTTTTTAATTTAACATAACAACACCGCATTCAACTGAAGAAAATGAAGAAATATAACTTAAAAACACAATGTATACGATTTTGAAAGAAACTTGCGTACTATATTTTATCGGAAGCACGAAGATTACTTTTAGAGCTGTTAATAGGCTTAGCCATGATTTTTAATATGAAAAGAAAAAATCACGTGAGGCTTCAATCCTATTAACAGCTCTAAAAGTAATCTTCGTGCTTCCGATAAAATATAGTACGCAATATTTTACGAAAGGATATGGAGTAAATGAACATGAGACAATAACACAGTAACCTCGGTATTTTGTTATTTCTTTCAAAATCGTATACATTGTGTTTTTAAGTTATATTTCTTCATTTTCTTCAGCTGAATGCGGTGTTGTTATGTTAAATTGAAAAAAATATGCATGTTTATCAAATTACTCGTTTTTCTTATATTGCGTCTCGGATCAACGAACCTGTCGCGCAGTTATTTCTCAAAGAGTTTGAGACAGTGTATTGCATATATTTATAGCAATGAAATAGCTTATGCGAAATCACACTATGGTGGCATAGTTCTGCCCCCTACATGTGTAATAATTAAGAAGACTTGTCAGATATTTATGTCGACATGTCAGATATTTATGTTGACTTGTCAGATAATTATGTTCACATGTCAGTTAAAAAATTATTTTATTATGTGGTCTATTGACCAGCTAACGCCAATGTCTGCCATATATATCTGACAAGTCGACACAATAATCAGACCAAGTCGGCATAATTATCTAGCAAGCCGACATGTCGGCTTGTCAGATATTTATGTCGACTTGTCAGATAATTATGGGGACTTGTCAGATAATTATGTGGACTTGTAAGTTAATTATGTAGTCTTGTCAGATATATATATATGTTGACTTTTGGATGACACCCCACCTACCCACCCCCACCGTGATATTGGAATCGACGATTTTTCTCTATAGCTATTTTGAAATTTCAAATTATATATAAAAAAAGTGGGACAGTCATATAAGGAAGTATTCTTACACAAAACAATTGTTAAAGCACAAAGCTTACCAGTGTTGATAGACATCTGATATCTTTGAAAGTCACTGACCTTAACATGTATTTTGTCTAGTATTACACTGTGAGGTGTAAACACAGGTAATGGACTGCTAAATGTTATTTTATTGTGATATCTTTATTTATTTCTTGTCTATTTAAAACAGAACAATACTGTCTGGAACAAAATATTTTTCTACATGTCAAGGTAATAGCATAAGTCAGTCTCCTGTCGATCAAAAAGGAACTCGAATCCACTTTTATATTTGCTCTCTTTCAGCTTTTACACGTTTTTTTTTTCGGTTAATGGACTTCCAAATGTTTTGGTTTGATCTGCACTGATGAGGCATAAATTGTCGAAATGCGCATATGCAGAAAATAAATTTACAGTAACTTCTGTATTTTGTAATTTATAAATATTCTTCAATACACAGAACGATTACTTTTGAAAAAATCAAAGGCTATACGGGTTTAATGTTCACGGAACAAAACCGAATGATACATTAACATACTAAAAACTGAAACAATGTTTTTTCAGACACATATATCCAAGAAAAAGTCAGATAATTACTCTAAAAAGTCTAAAAAAAATCAAAATTTCAAATGCCTTTAAAACAGAACAGATAAAGATAAAGAAGCCATATATAGCAGACTGATATCTTTCACAATGATTAGATTCAATATTCAGTATATAATTTTCTTTTTACATGCCATGCAAAATATTTACAACGATGTTTTTGATAGGAGAATAATTAATAACTTAACATTTGATCCTGACTCATTCATATTAAATAATTAGATAAATAAATAATATGTTTATCTGATACATGGATGCAACGTTGTTTGACATTTAGCATTCAGAATTCTGCTTAAACCGATGTTATGAACCGTCTTTTACTTAAAATGAGGTATGAGCAAAGCCTCATGGTGACTTCAGTATAATAAACAACAATAAAAGCATCGTTCCATTGCTCGGTTTAAGGATTCAATGGAGTATCTCTCTCATATAGCTTTTTTCTTAGCTGATTTTGGCTTAACTACATAGATCCTATTTGTAATTGGTTCTTTTACACATATTTCGGTATATGGATTTCTAAGTGTTTTGATTTAATCTACACTGAAGAGACATAAGTTGTCGAAATGCCCAACTTCGGTATTTTGCTATTTATTACCACTGGGCCAATGCCTCTGCAGGTTGGTGGAATGTTTGTCCCTAAGGCTATTAATCAACCCAGTAGCCAGTGCTTCGGTACTGACCCGATTTTTTTTTGAAATATGCAATCTCTTAATTTTTGAAATTATGCTTTTAACTGAGGAGTATCTCGTCTGTCCTTAGCTGATCAAGATTTTGGCTTTTCCTTTAGATCTTTTGGGGTATAGGTTCTCCGCCATATTTTACTGATTTTAATGTTTTGATTTCATCTACCCTGAAGAGACACAAGCTATCGAAATGGCCATATGCAGAAAATAAATTTAAGGGGGTAGACCTGGGGAAGCCTAAAATTTTCCACTCGTTTAATTTTTTTAATATTTTCAGAATTAAAACTACACATGTTCATGTCAACTTTAAGCTATTTTCAACAATTTTTACCGTCCCGTTTTATGTCTAGTGGTCATCAAAGATACCCTGTTTCCTCATATTATTTGGACCGTTCAGGACTTGATTGTGATGTATAAAATTGGCTCAAATTGAATTTGTATTTGATTTAAAATTATTTCAAATGCAAAATTCTGTAGTTTAGACATGTGTGAAAGTAAGCATGAATAATGATAGTAATTTTAACTAGTTTGAACTGAAATACATGTGTGTTCTGAACAGTATAGGCTGAAATTTTTACTCTATTTTGATCGCTATTAAACACTTCTTGTAAAAAATTTTGTCGTTTAATTTTCACCAAAAACTGAGAATAGAAAGAAAACTAGTATACGTAAGATATATTAAAATTTTAGAAAATTCTACCGTCCCATTTTTTCTTAATTTAGAATAAAGTGGGTAAAAATCAATAAAATTGCTGAATCTGTGCTATAATTTACCTCCCTTGGAAGAAATCTGACTTTTACATATTTTTATTATATTTGGACAGCATTGCAAAAATGTAGAGTAAAATGCACTCATTATAAATAACCTGATGTTTTGTATTTGTTTTCATAACAAAATGATTATTTGTTTGCTGTGTGGAAATTTTTTTACAATTTAAAAATTTTGATCATACCTATTGTAATGATTCTATTTGTTTGCGTAAGTAATAAAAATGTGAAAAACAGAGTTATCTCCTCCTACCCCAGGTCTACCCCCTTAAAGGATCTTCGATAAACAGTTTTCTACGTCTCCCGTATTTGTTTTTTTTTTTTGTTTGTTTTTGTTTTTTGCTTTTTTTTTTGTTTTTTGTTATTTTTGTTTTGTTTTTGTTTTTGTTTTTGTTTTTTTTTTGTTTAGTTTTTTTATTTTGTTTCTGTTTTGTTTTGTTTTGTTTGTTTGTTTGTTTGTTTTTTTTTTGGTTTCAGATTTTGCCATGTCTCTGGATTTTGATTTTGTCATTTACATCACTTTTGTTTTTGGTTATTTTGTCCTTGTTTCTGGTTAGAAAATATTATAAAAAAGTTTCGTACAGTTCAATTTTAAGCTTATTCATCATGCAATCATTGTTTTAGAAATTATGAAAAACAGGAGTCAGAATATTCAAGCTGAGTTTTAGTTAATTTTTTCATTGGTTTGTATGAATCTAATTTTTGCATAGGCAATGGCCATTTTGACGAGTTACTGGTCTTTACTCATGCACAAATTCTTACTAGTATGGGTAATAGGAACAAAACGAAAAATGCAATAAGAAGCAGTGATAGAGCGATACAGACTAAATACGTCAAGGGTGACAGACATATAGTACCGAGGATGTAATTGAGATGTTAACAACACACCCAGAACTCTTTGATAATTTTTGTGAAAGCTGATATTAAAGGTAAATTTCGTCGGATTGTTATTTCAGATGGTGATAAGCAAAATTACCGACATTTTCGAGCATTGTCAGTTACATATACCATTAACTACAAGTTGCTAATCTTTATGTCTCTGTAGAGAATAATCAAAAATAATTTAAATAGAAAGGCAAGAACTAGCTAAGGGCATATAGATGATTGTTCGATCCGTCTTCTGTATACAACAACAATTCACTGTTTTATGCATTTTGTGTAATTTGAACAATGTGAATTTGTTGTTTTCTGTGGTATTAATTTGTTGAATTTGTAAAACTATTGTTTTACATTAAATTTAGATTTGAAATAATTACATGTTCACCAACTTTAGAAAATGCGATTAATAGATGATAAGATCATTACATGTCATTTTCCATATCGTCCCTGGTATTAACCCTCGACCCATATCAGCCCTCAGGCTACGCCTTCGTGCTTGATATAATATACCAGGGCTGATATGAAAAATGACGTGTAATTATCTATAATTATCCCAACTGGGATAATCCCGAACCTGTTGAGATTTTTAAATGTAATAGTTTAAAAATTATTTACAACAGAGACATGTAATTAATCATGAAAAATATTCTTACATCTGCATTTTTTATTAATTCGAATCAACTCGTGGTGCGAACGGGATTCGACACGAAACGACACGGATTCTTGAAAAGGATTCTTAAGTCACAATCAAAACTTCTTGTAAATAAGATGTCTTGACACAATATCCCGTGATACGAGAAAGCAACGAAAGCACTACCCCACGAAAACAGGCCCTTTGATTGACTTGGGTGTTGGGATAACTTTGGACAAATCGGACATCGGGAAACTGGACGAAATGTGGACATTTCCCATATCGCACACATGTCAGTGTTTCCCACTAGTATAAAATGGTATAGTTGGCCACGATTAAAAGATAAAAAAACACAAAATGTACAAATTAAAAAACACATAAAAATGACAAAAATGGAAAGAGAGGGAGGGAAGACTGCCCAACGGTTCGGCCTATATGGCCTTCGACTAGGGGACTACCAGGCTAAATACGGAGAAAAAGATGGATATGACGAGAGAAGGCAGACCTGATGGCGTGTCACAGAAATAACCTGTGACAATCGTGCCAAATCTTGAACTTAATAAAAAATGAGAGATAAAACATTAGTTATCTGTACTATGCAAATATTAAACTTCAATACATAAATAATTTTATAATATAGACTGCTTCTTAATATTCATGCCAAAGGGTCGAGCAGTTCCAAGAAAATGGATGATTTTTTGTTCAAGGAACTGTCGTTGTTTTTCACCTTCACTAGTTTGTATAAGGACAGTTACATGCATGTCCAGTATGTTGTGGTTAGCTCGCCGAAAATGTTCACCTACGGGGCAATCCTTACCAT
>MJUU01066523.1:23940-85690 GCA_002080025.1 Modiolus philippinarum | reverse complement strand
TTTTTTTTATTTTTGCGATCTTCTGAAACTTGAAATAAAGAATAAAACTAATAGATTCAGAAATGCGAGGTTATATTGTTGCACTCGTAATACAGTCACATGTTTTGCAATAATAAAAACATTGCAAAAATTTGTGAATTTACAGTATATGTTCTTGGAAACCATTTAACAAAAATCATTTTGCTTTGTAAGATTTTAGGAGCTCTTTCGTGTTTATTCATTGAAGCCAAGTGGAAGCCTTACGAAAGCACAAATTGTTGAATATGTATGTAGAAATGGAAACTTTAGATTGTTTCTTTCCTTCAATCCTATATATTAATGAAGGTGAAGATAAGTTGGTTGTACTGTTTACACTGGTTGAGAAGGTGTTGCTGCATTTGCATCTGGTTTAGAGGCTTTAATATCGCCAGTCAGGTCTTCATTTTTATTGTCAGAACATTGCTATATGTCTTGTGCTTATATCTTTAATTCATTAGTGCCAAAAGTGAGGTTAATCGTATAAAGACTACATTAAAATAGTTTTAACTTAGAATAAAGATTATATGATATACGTAATTTTTTATATTCAAAAGCATACAGGTTCAACCCATCAGGTATGTGATGTAAATATTATTTCAAATTCAAGTTCAAAATATTTCATTGGATAAAGCACAGATGAATATATAGCATAACCCAATCATAATACAGATATTAATTACTATTTTCTTAGTTCTGTACCATTCAAATTAATAAAACAAAACGCTACTGGTTCACGCATTGCATTTCTTATTTTAAAGAAAGCAACTTGTATTTTTAGCTCTCGAGTGATTTGTACTCACTGGGAAATAAAAATATGGGGCAATTAAAGGGAAATGTATTACTTTTAGTATTTTCACTTCGTTAAATTTCAAGGTTTTCGGACACGTGTTAATTAGTATTTGAGGTTGATATAATTAAGGGTGATTACTATTTGGTATTCTTTTAGAGAGATTTGTTGACAGTTTCCTATTTGTCCTATAAAGTTGATTCCCGAAAGAAGCCTCAGAAAGAATCCATAGGAGATAAAAATTCGATCGTGTTTGAACTTTTACTCTGGAGAAACGCTACAAAGGGCGGATATAAAAATTTGCACATGGATTAACTGGGATATTGGCAATCCGTATGCAAATTTTGGTCAAAATCTAAAGATGGCTGCGGGGATCCACTTTGAAAGACAGACATTAACTTTATCTTTATGCCGATTTGTGCATCGTATATGCATCTATGCGTTCACGTGCGGCAATCTACGTTGTTTTCATATAAATTCAAAATAAAGGAATGAAAAATATTAGTATTTTTTCATAGGAAATAACTTTTATAATTATGCATCTATGGTAAACAATCCAAAAAGTAACATTTCTACCTCACTTAATTAAACGAGAGCTCAATTTCTATTGTTCTATTTCGACAACTTCCCCGCCTGGCTAGGCGTAGGACAGCTGGAGGTTCACCAGACTCCATCTCGAGTTATTTCCCTTTAAAATAAATACCCTTTGTATAAAAATATATTATCTTTCCTATGTACTTCTTTTCCTCGGATTTATCTTTAATGTGGCAATAGCCTCAATTGGTAAAGTTTGATAAATCTGTAAACTTTGGATTAACTCCACTTGGAATTTTGTAAGACCCTACAAGGCAGCTTTTTCGGCCATGAATGGCGGATGCGTGCCTTATATAGGCAATTTTAGTCACGTGACTTTGGTCAAAAAGAAGTACGGTGCCTGACAATGTACAAAACTGATGCAATTTAAGAAAGAATGACGAATTATCAGCTTGACCCGGGCTTAGGGGGAAAAAGGCATTTAAAAGGTAGGCAACCCTAAATTTTGTCTAGAAGCAAAAATGTGGGCCGGTGCCAAAAGCGGCATAATACAAAAATGGCGGACCGATATTGTGATCAGTCGATTGAAAGTAAACCCAGGGGCTACAAAATACAGCCACAACGCTTTTAACATATATTATTGGGAATCATGATGATTTTGTAACCTTCTATGCTCGCTTTTACTTAAATAAAACTTAAAATATGAAAACCAATGTAGGTCAGACGATGTTTACATTGACAATAATGTCGGAGCTGTCGATCAGAAATAAATAAAATTGATCTGCAATGACAAAATATTAATCGATATAGTATTAAATCTTTAAAGCGAGCATTGGAGAAAGCTTAATCTCATATTTAGTGAAGAAGTGATGCCCTGTTTAAAGTTTTTAAGGTTCATTGAACACGATTTTAACTTCCAAAATTTTCCCACAATGGCAACAAAAATATTCTTGAACTTTGAAAACAAATCATTTGAATGAACTTTAGTTAAATGATCTTATAACAATAAATATTAACATGAAAATATTATTATAATTATCTTGATTAACAAAAAATACAAAAATTGAACTCTTAAAACACGAAAGAAAGACAACTTCATGATTTTCCATCCCCCCCCAAAAAAAACCACTTGGGTGTACCCTCAACACAAATACAATACAGCACTGTTTGCCAGGTGTGAATCAATGAAATCATTACATAGTTTAAACAAAAGATGATACTCTTGATAAGTAATTATTGTAAAAAATCAAAAGTAATGACTTTTAAGAGTAGCATTCATGTTTCTACTGTGAAAATGCACCTATACAATCAGCAAAAATACCTAACACCGCGAGATTTTCAATAACAGATCCTAACTGTATTAATCAAAGACTGAACAGTCTGAACGAACCAATGGAGAACGATCTAAATGAGGAGCCAAAATCAGTTAAATACAAAACAATTCCAGGCCTTATTATCAAGAGAAACCCGTGTTTTTGTTAATATATAGAGATTTGCACTTTTCTGTCTTAATGACATGTATGTGTGATTCCCAACTTATGTTTCACAATGAAAAAAAATCCACCACTTATTACGATTTATATTGAATACAGATCTTCAGAAGTGGCAATCCAATTAGACAAGGTGAAAGTATAGTAGTACTTTTAGGAAGTTAAACCAAATGACAGGAAAATATTTGCGCCCGAAAAAGGTCTTGCATTCAATCGCATCAACCAATTATGACTGTTTGAGTTCCGATATGGATAACTTGTTTATTGGCACTTTTTACACATATACATTGGACAAAATTAAATAAAAAATGAAAGGAAACGGACTAAGTGTAAATAAGACAAAGTCTCCACAAATATATGGAACAACCAAGGAGTGGAACAACGCTTTCATTGTTGTTCCTTCATCTTGAAGTCAGCGTGAGGCCTCATAGTATGATCAAGGTAGCCCCTAGCACAGGTTTGAGCGGTTGGCTAAAATATATTGTAGTCACAGTGTTGTCATTTACCTGATCACTGGATT
This sequence comes from Modiolus philippinarum, assembly GCA_002080025.1. NCBI lineage: Eukaryota > Metazoa > Mollusca > Bivalvia > Mytilida > Modiolidae > Modiolus > Modiolus philippinarum. The sequence continues at coordinate 82,341 of MJUU01066523.1, read as the reverse complement.
ATTGACAAAATGTGTAAGTTATATCACTTTAAAATCATTATGGTGTAAAAATTGAGTTTGAAGGCGCTGCTTCCCCTGCAGTTTTGACCAGGCTTGACAAGATTATTAACACAATAATTGGTTGCAATATAGTATTGTGGGTACACTTGGTAAATTTGTAACGGGGCATATGACCTTGTTTGTAATTTTTTTCCCAAAATTGAGTTTGCGGGCACCACACTAATAGTTTACGGTCAACCAAACTTTACGAGACTGCTATAACAGCAAGGCGGGGTTTTACCTATTTGTTTATGGAAATGATTAACGGGGTTAAGGTCGTTATTTACCTCATTTAGTTTTTTGGTGCCACTTCATTTTCTTTTATCTAGCAGTAACACAACTAGTAAGCTAAGATCATGCATATTTGCTTCTTTTTTGTTTTATTTTTTTTAATGATTTGCAGTTTTCCCGGAATCGTAGGAGATGTATTTGATGCTTTTATTCCTGATGCATGAGTTCTTCTAAGGAAAAAATTCTTAAATTTCCAAATTATTTTTTCAACCATATCTTTATTTTCAAACTGCTGTTTACACTGTACTTAGTTGTACAGCATTGGACTAAGTATCCCCGTTAAGTTAGTTATTGAATACCCAGGGAGAATATTCAATAAACATACTACGTAACTAATTTGTTAGTTTACACTATAAGATCTATAAAAATTACATAATGTATTTGGATATTTTTTAGCATAAATTATACTTTGTTGGTCTCGAAAAGAACTAACTACAGAAATTATTCGTTTATTTTTAAGAGAACTAACTAAAAATTACTTGCATGTCTCAAGAAGGAAAAAAAATCCGGATATTTTACGATGCCGTTGGTCATGGTCTGACTTTTAGTAATTGTTTATTGATTTTTGCTGCAACACGTGTTGTACTACACATGGACCTTATACATCAAAACAATCGGTAAGACACTGAAAAATGTAGATATATTATTATAATAAGTATACAAAATGCACTTTTGGTGATGTCGTTGAAATAGTCTATCTTTTTGAAGTGTCTACATCATAAACAAATGTACTGAAACAAAAAAAAAGGGGGGGGTGGCTTAGGCTTCATGCCCCAAGCTATTTACATTTAGCAAGATTGTAGAAAATCTACTGTTTTCAAAAACAGACTATTGTTTTTTTACCTTTCGGATATCACTTATTTTCACAATATCATATAGTTCTGTTTAAAACACATTGAAAATATCAAATTTCTTTTCTTTTTGGTTAGACAGAAAATGTGCTTTATATATAGAAAAACATATCACTGTAAGCAAGTAGCATATATGATAATAATGTTCGTCAAAAATTCTGTAGCCAATAACAAGATTTTTCAGGCTAATTATATGATCACCAATTTTCAAAAAGGATAGAATTTTTTTTTATAGCAATCCAATATTCTTTAATTCTAGGAGCAAGACAAGTGAAAATGACCCTTACCCTACACATGATGTCACTCTGTTTTTTTTTTTTTTTCTTTTTTTTTTGAGAGTTCACACTGTTAGTGCTTTAGTTTTTTGTGTTGTATATGTAATGTTCGTGTGTTTTGTGGGCATGTGGTGTCTTTGGTCTTCCGTCTTCTGGTGTTCTTGCTTTTGCCTTGTCTCTGGACTTTGATTTATGTATTTGTTGCTACGGTATTCTGCTGCTGTTGTTTTGACCACAATAATTCGCCCTTAATTTCCAAATGTGTAATAATTCTTTATTTGGTGATATAAAATGAGAAGTTTCAATTCTTAACATTCTATATTTGTTTATATACATATATTCTAATATGAATAAAAGTGTATTTTTTATTTTGAAGCTAAGATGTTTATTACATTGTTTTTCCCATTCAGATATCCTACCCACTTGAGAAATCCTAGTGGTTTTATTTGTTTATGCTGGTTTAAGAGTGTTAAATATACGTCTTTATTTTTATTTTCGATTGTAACTATTTCATTGATCATAATATGAAGATTTTCTTCTTGTTTCATATTTATTTCAGTTTTGGAAGAACATTCTTCCTTCAAAATATTTTGCCAATGTTTGGTTATGGCCTTTTTGGTACAACAGAATTCCCTTATCCAATTTTGTTTGTTTGTAATTTTAGACAAAACAGTTGTTTCTGAAATACAACCATATTCAGCAATAATATCATTGATGTATATAATGTTGTCTGTGACCCATTTTTGGGAAAAGGAGACACTTGTTGTTCAATTTGATAAATTGATTACACCAAATAATTTGTTTTCTTATTTCAATAAAATTAATGGGCAGTTTTGTCTGACCTCCTCTTACAGAAATCCAATATTTAATAAGATCCGGTTAAAATGAGGAAGTGTTTGAAACATATTTTTATCTAGTGAATTCATGTTCTTCATATTCATATTGAAAATTAATAGATTTTTGCAAAATGTATTCAGATAAAGTTTTGGAAAAATTGTCCAATCCTCTAAAGAGCTTGCTTCACTTGATTTTCAGTGCACTTATATATGCATCTATGTCTATCATTTTCAGTCCTCCTTCATAGTAATCTTTAGATAGAGTTGTTCGTTTAATTCTGTCTCTGTGACTGTTCCATATAAAATTAGAAATTAAACATTTAATTCTTTGAAGGAATTCTCGGGGAATAACCATATTGGATACAATGTAGCTAATGTTTGGAATCAACAGAGATTTAGCAACAGTTATTTTACCTATCAGTGTTAAATTCCGTTTATTCCAGTCAGATACTAGTTTTTCACGTTTATTAATTTGTTTTTCAATATATATTTTTTGACACTCTTATTTATTATATCCAAAATAAAAGCCTACGCTTTTGACTTGTTCTTTTTTTCCAATTTACAAAAAATGTATATTTTCATACTTATCTTTAGAATGTTTCAATCTACCTAACCAAATTCCTTTTGTTTTGTTTTTGTTTAATTTGAGACCCGAACAACTGCCAAATGTTTCAATTAAGTTCATTGCAAGGCTAATATCTTTTGGAGAGTGTACAAAAAGAGTTGTGTCATCAGCAAGTTGACATATTTTGAAAGAACATGTCTTGCAATCTAGCTTGACTTGTTTACCTTTAGGGTTTTCATTTTCTTTTAGTTTGATGGCCATAATTTCAACAGCTAATACGAAAATTAAAGATGAAGCGAGACAGCCTTGTTTTATTCCACATTATTTATCTGACGATATTAAAAGATATGTAGTACTTTATTGCATGGTACAAATGCACTGATTTGTATTGTTTTTACTTAATTTTTGCCTTGGTATAGACATGAAAAATGAGGAATCTTTCATGCATGCATTCGATTGAACGATAAACTTTTATATTGATGAATCTTTCATGCACGCACTCGATTGAACAATAAACTTTTATATTAATGAAACATTTCTTGCACGCATTCGTTTGAACGATAAACCTTTATATTGACGAATCTTTCATGCACGCATTCGATTGAACGATAAACTTTTATATTGATGAATCTTTCACGCGCGCATTCGATTGAACGATAAACTTTTATATCGATGAATCTGTCATGCACGCATTCGTTTGAACGATAAACTTTTACATGTATATTGATGAATCTTTCATGCACGTATTCGTTTGAACGATAAACTTTTCAATAAAACTATTACAACAACATCTTGCACTAGTGACATAAAGCGACATAAGAACACATTTTAAAAATGAACAATTATACTAGATCAATCCGTATCCGTATTCAGATTATATTTTGTTCGTTGTCTCTCTTATGTTTTTGTTCTTATTTGTTCCGTGTAAATTGTTCATTTTATCGTTTATTTTTTTTTCATCATTTTGTTTGTTATCTTTCCATCAATTTAACATAATCATTGTACTGATATAACCCTGAGTAAGGTGTCACATTTTATTACCATATATAGTAAATTTGAGATCACCATTAAGTTATTCTCAGCAATTATTCAATTTAGCAGTGGTTTATCTGACAAACTGCTACAACCTTTAGATTCTCTGTGATTGTACATATAACTTATCCAATTTCCAAGTAAACACATCAATCTGTATTCTTTATCATTACTGTGTGTTAATGTCATTGAACTTGTACGTCCTTTGAATAAGCAATAATCAACGTGACTAAAATACAGGCATGCCCGTCAACATCTTCAGTAATACATTATACCTAAACGATAGATGTATTGATACATCAATGAACTTTGTGTCAATGACCTAGGAAAATTCACCTAGATTTGTTTCATAGGGACCATTCAGGCTTTTTTGATACAGTGTTTAGGTTGTCGGATCTTCAATACGTGTAAATTTGCTGCCAAAATAGGTTCAGTAATGACTTGCAATGAACATATCATTTACACGACAATCCAAAAATCCACTGAAATAAACAACAAAGGGATAAAGAGTAAATGCACATGAGACAAAGTCCCTATAGATACATAATAGAGAACCAGGCAAGTAAACAAATCTTTTATGTTTGTTCTTCTTCTTTAAGTCACCAGGAAGCCTCCAGCTCTGAGCTTTGCTTATACCTTATAGCAAGTTTGAGACGGCCCCTCGCGCAGATTACTTTGGTAAATGTCAAACAACACTACATCAATGGCCCATTTTACTCATTGATACGGAATCGTCAAAAACATAAATTAACTAGGAAGGCGCTCTTACAATCACTTTTATTCATTGCCCGGCAAAAGAACAAGTGTCTCAAGTATACAACATATAACATTCACAAAGGGCTCATCAAGTAGAGCGTAAGAGATCTTTGCATTGTAAAATAGTGAGATGTGTACACACTATAAATACTATAAACGTATGAATTTTCTTGAACTAAGACAATTTCGCGGATATCATTTTCGCAGTTTAAGGAACAACACAAAATATTAATACCTTCCGATAGTTACTGAGATATTCGCGATTACTATTTTTCGCGGAAATAGCGAAAATTAATACACTCCAAAAATTAGTACGTTTACATAAGTTGGTCACTATAACATTTGAAAAATTAAAAAAAAATGATACAAAATAAGATAAAATAAATAAAACTAGAGATTGCCAGAACGACAGCTACCCCCGCACTCCCTGTTTGACACAGAAAACAGTTGTTTTACCCCCATCGGCATAATTTTTCTCAATATTTTTGAAATCAAATTATTGATAGTCGTTTTTTTTTTTACAAAAAGAATTTAAGGATATATGGTTGATAGGCATAATTCAGAAAATTAGTGGTCTTTGAGACTTTCAGGAAATATACCAAGATTGGAATCGAATATTTTTGAAATCAAATTAATTAACTAAACAAATTATTTTAGTATGGTTTCTAGGTAGAATTCCAAAAAAATAAGTAGTCTGGGACTTGCAGGAAATTTACTAAAATTGGAATCAAATATTTTTTAAATCCATTTGCTTAAAATGTTTGCCCTAATTGAAACAAATACTAAAAGTGTGGTTGCTAAGTAGAATTTCAAAAAAATAAGTGATCTTTGAGACTTTCAGGAAATTTACCAAACTTGGAATCGCATTTTAGAGTAAATTCTAATTTTCTATCAAACAATTGAATTATATGCCGAAATTGAAAAAAAAAATATGAGTCTTTGACATTTTCAGGAAATTTACCAAAGTTGGAACCGGAATCATAATTCGGAAAGGTTATTGCAAATCTACATACTATATGCAACAATTCTGCATAAAGATTTAATCCCTAAATCCAAAAATATAGAAGGAGTTCATGTCACATGCCGCATGTGTCAAAATCCACATCTTTGGGCCTTTGTCAAAATTAACATCTTGGGCCTCTTGTTTATACCAAGATAAAGATAAAAAATCCGAAAGCTTTTACAAACTATATGAGACAATTGTACAACAAAATAAAATCCATAAATGTAGGAGAAGTTTGTGTCACATGCCACATGTGTAAAAATTGACATCTTGGGGCCTCTTGTTTGCACTAAGAGAAATATAAAAAATCCGAAAAATTATTGCTCTTCTACAGACTATATGCAACAATTCTACAACAAAATTAAATCCTTAAATTCAAAAATGTAGGAGGAGTTTGAGTCACAAGAAAAGTGTGACGGACGGACGAACGGACGGAAAAACGGACGGACGGATAGTCGGATGGACGGACGGAGGGTATAACAATATCTCTGAACTTTCTTCGAAAATGCGTGGATGATTATGTGCAAAAATTTGAAAGTAGTGTATCCATATGAGAAATTATCTAAAAAACAAGTACCCCATAACTGAAAGATATAGAGAGCACACATCTTTCGCACGGGGTATCTTTTACGAACTCCACACTTCAAATAAGACAAATGACAGTCTTAAATAAAAACGAAGGGATATGAAGTAAATTCACATTTGACAAAGTCTCTTTAAATACATGGTACAACCAAGCAATGGAACAACTATTTTATTATTTTGCAGTTGTTCATTATCTTGAAGTCACTATGAGTCATTAACAATGAGCTTTGCTCAAACCTTCTTGTAAGTTCTAGACAACCTCCAGCACGGGTATGAGCGGAATTCTCAAAAGATGAAAACATCGCGATAAATAAATGATACATATAGCAGTATTGCATTTCAAAAGAATTAGCTGGAACTACTGTAACTGATTAAAGAAACTATAACTTTCATAAAGGGACTTTTATACATTTTATGCAGGTTGTTAGGTTAATTGGACAATGGAGAATGATATGGGTGTTATGAGTATTTGGCTCATATCTGATTGTTTATTTTTTCATGTGCCTCAATAACAAAATTTGTATCAGAAGCTGTTGTAACAGTAGTTCATTATACGCAACTGATTCCTTCAAATTGAATAATAGTGAAGCGTGCCTAGTTTAACTAGACACACTTCATGGTACACTTTGTTTAATTACTATTAGCTAAATTTATGTAATTTCTAAAACCAAGTGTTTTCCTTTTTTGTCAAACGAAAGGTGGTCGTTTCGAAACTGAAGGTAGCCGTCTATGATAGCCGGCTGTGTAGATTTGCAGTATTCGCATGCTGTATATAAAAAACTTTGATTTATTTTAACTTGATACATATGTAAATAAAATAAAAGTAATAAATTTTCGTTTTTTTGTTATTCAGATTTGGCAGCAAAGTCAATGTTAAACTACCTCCATCGTAGTTTTTTTCCTTAGCTATATTTGATATTACTGATTATTCGGATTTCGTTTGGTTTTATGCATTTTAAACATTTTTTTGAAATTATTGACTTCTTATGTTTAGGTTCTAGTGCTGCTGTTGAGGAATTAATTTCCGAAATGGCCATACAGCTCATTGGAATAATTGCAGTTGGAGTTAACATATGCGTTATGGTCTCATGTTCATTTACCCCATATCCTTTCGTAAAATATAACATCTGAAAGGATTTTTATACTTTACTTGCATTAATATAATACCTTTCTGTAAGAATATATATCGCTGGAAAATAAAATATAATAAAGAGATGCACATGTGCAAATATAAAGAAAAAAAATTAAGACCACCCTGCTGAGAGATGGAAAGTTTACAAGCTTTTAGACTGCACTGCATATATATGGAGGAAAGATATATAAAGCTTGTATCCATATATCGGAAACACATTTTTTTTAATATCTTGAAATAACATATTTACATGACGGAAAATATTTCGACATTGTTCATTTACTGTTCATAATTAAATCTACTGCCTTTTCGGCTATCATAATTGTTGCTGCGTTCGGATGATCTGTTATTTCTGGAAAAACTGAGGCATCAACAACTCTTAAATTATACACGTCTTTCAATCTGTAAATATATGCAATTGAAAACTAAATTAGTTATAGTCAAAAAGAAAATTGCATGGTTGTTCCAGGGAACACATGTATCGCCTGAAAATTCGTCTGTGTGTAATGGAATGACAAAGCCCAATGATCATGAAAAAGGGTAAAATATACATAAAGCAGAACAAACCATATGGTGACAGCTATAATATAAAATGAAACAATCCTCAAAGTTTGGTAGATAAATATAAAGCTGTTGAGAATAGTTGCAGATAATGGAAACACAGCGCAACACTCAATAACATAAAATGACAAATGGAAATAATAACATCGAAATCTGAAAAAAAAATGAAAAACAAAACACATGGTGCACATTGTTTTGTTGAGAACGACCAAGGGGTTTAGGATGAGATGCAGATGATGGAGGGAAATCTTGGAACTCTAATCAGTTAAAATTACAAAGTCCGATTAAAGTATGAAATCTAGAAAAATACAAATTAAAGAAAAACAAAATGCATGATGCACATCTACTATAAATACTGAATCAGTCTTGCAAATTTGATTGAAAAGTACTAAGTGGCTAAGGAGGAATTGTGGATAATGTAGGCATATACTCAAGACTCAAATAAACCAGAATAACAAAGTCCAATTATAGCATGAAAATCCAACGGTTTAGAAGGAGATGCGTATAATGCTTAAGAATTCTGAGCCATACACACGGAAGACAGACAAGACAGAAGGATGGACGCAAGACGACAGAAAGTGATTCCTATGTGTCGATCCTGCACTAAGTGCAGGGGACAATATGGAATAACATACCTCTTAAATGTCGTCCTATTTGATTTTTTGTTTGTTTGTTTTATCTTTGTCGTGTTACCTCTACTTATGTTGCCTTCATACTGTACTCCCGTGTTTTTTTTTCTATTGTTGATTCTGGATATTTCCCTTTAAATTTTTGCTTCCGTTTTTGATTGTCGAAATATTTAACAAATATTTGCTAAATGCTGGTCTTAATTAACATACTAGAGATTACATTTTATTAGTCATAAGAACCGAAGTTACTGTATATATTTATTTTCTACAGATGACCATTTCGCCAAGTTCTGTCTTTTCACAGCAGATTAAATCAAAACCTTGGAAGACTGTTGAATTCGAAAAATTAGAAAACCAATGGATTTAGCATCTGCTGAAATCAAGTGTTTCAGGTCCATGCCCTTCCCAACAAACCCTTGATATATTTGGCTTATATTTTCAAGGCTGCTTCTCTACAACAGAAGCAAGTTGATGAGCCAATAAAATCGATCAAAATTGGGTAAGACGGATTTTCATGGATTCATTTGGGTTCATTCGATCAAAAAAGTAGCGCAGGATATATAAATGACGTCTGTCCTAATTCCAATGGCTAATTTACTTGCTCCTTGTACATTATGAGGAAGTCCAGGAAATATTAGCCAGAATCTGTCAAGGTTTTTGGGAAGGATATAGACCTCAAACACTCTACTTCGGAAGAAGTGGTTGTAGGTGTGCTTTTATAAAAATAAACCACATGAAGGAGACATTTAAGAGGAAAGAGGAGTTGTCATCCGAGACCAATCAAACGGCAATTTAATCTTAACATTGTATTATTTTACAACAGGAATAGTGGAAAATAGCTTCCTTAACCTTTTGTTCAAAGTCTGTCAAATATTGTTTTCTTTTTAGTCTGTGTTTAAAGAACATAAGCTATTAAAACCACCTGGCAGTAATTTTGATGTAATTATTTTTTTAAAACAAAAGTTCTTAAAATATAAATTTTCTCTTTTTTTACTTTTATGTGATGAAAATATAAGATTCATGTCTTAGCTTCATAATAAAAGTTTCACACAGCAGAACATAGAGAGTGCATTTGACCATAAATGGTACCCCGTTAAGTGTATCTTTTCATATTGTGCGTACATGTACAAAAGGTCAGGGCACTTCGGCTAAAATAAACCAAACATTACAACTGCAATACTGCTGAATGTAGCATATATGCAAACTCATACCACAATCCTTATTATTACTCGGTCGTTCTTTGTGTATGTAAAGCATTTGCTGATATTTCTTTGGTTAAGAGTACTGCTTTCTGACTTTTTGCATAATGGTTTTCCATTTTGTTTTATTCTAATGCTGCTGATAAGATTATACTCCTTGAACCACGTGTACAGCATGACAAAATTTACTTTTTATTATGCAACTTTGGTGTTTTTGTATTTCTTCTATGACTTTATCTGCTTCAATTCTAGACTTTTTTATTAAACATCTTTCAAATTTAGATGAAATATGTTTTGAAGATAATTTTCTAGACCAATTACTAAAAGCCTTTGTTACTTGTAGTTGTTGTCTTTGACTTGCTAGTAAATTCTTGATTATGAAACTGAATTGTTTCGAGCAGTAATGGATGTTTTGTTTCTAAACTGTAGCTTGCTGAAATTGAAGTATCTTTAAAATTGAAGTAATTCTACTCTACAATGCTATACATTTATTCAGAACTATATTACCTTAGATGAGGGTCAACAACAGTCTGTTTGTCCCCAAAACCTCCCATTTTACACGTTGACACTGGATGATGACAAGGATCAGCTAGTGTTTGAATAAAACATTGCCAGTATTCATCTGTGTCGTATTTGAACTCCTGGCATCCTTCAAAAGGAGGTTCAATAACTGCTCCAATTGATTTCATTATTTTAGTATTTACAAGTGATTGTACTAAACGAATGCCTGTGAATAATAAAATAAGCTTTATATCAATTCTGTTCATTAGTTTAGGCAAAATAAATCATGGCGAATAACGTATACTAGTATATATATTTACTTGCTTTGCTTCTTCAATAAACACATCTTGTGCTCCGATGAAATTACATAGCAATTGATATTTAGAACTATGTATCATTTCAGTATCAGGCCAGTTTTTAACTTCTATACTATCTTTCTCTTTCTTAATCACTCTCTTCTTTTGTTTTGTTTCTATTTTTTATTTAACAAATTAATAAATGAAAGTTGCAATATATTTTAGTTTTTTTTTCTCATTCCTTTCACAAAATTTACACTAAAATTCACTTAAAAGCAAGAGCAGTAAATCCGGTCCTATTTTTAAATGAAAAATGAAACAGAAATTACATAACGAAAATGATTTGAAAAAAGTACTTCATTTAAATATCACTTTATTTTTTTCGGGGACATATAATTTTTATTTCGTAGAAGTAAGCAATTGAATTGTTTCAAAAAATAATGAAGAACTACAATAAAGGAGTTGTTCAATTGCTTGGTGTTACGATGTATTTTTAATGACTTTGTGTCATCTGTATTTACTCCATATCATTTCATTGTTTATGTAATGTATGAACAAAATCAGTAAAAAATAACAAATTCTAAAGTTACTGAAAACAAAATTTCTGCAGATGACAACCCATGCCCGTCCAACGCAGATCAGATAAACAGACTTAGAAGACCACACATCGAAGGATAACACAATCAAAAGGATCCAAATGAAAGGCTAATATCAGCATATCAGAGAGCTTTTCCACTTGCGTTAATAGAAATTCTCTTAAATTTTAATACATTGTAAATTTAAGAATAATTAACAATGAAAGGGTACATGCACATACGACAAAGTCTCTACAAATAGATGTTAGAAGTAACAACACAACGGCAGTAGAATACCGAAGGAACAAAGCACAAGATTACACAAATCAAAGTCCAGAGACAAGGCAAAAGCAAGAACACCAAAAGACGGAAGACCAAAGACACCACATGCTAACAAAACACACGAACATTACATATACAACACAAAAAACTAAAGCACTAACAGTGTGAACTCTCAATAAACAGGAGTGACATCAGGTGCTCCGGAAGGGTAAGCATGTCCTGCTCTGCACACAGCACCCGTCACACGGTCAGTGAGGTATATGTTTTGAAAGATCTGTTAGGTAACTGATTGGTTATTGTCATTTTCTAACCCTTAGACAAAACCAACTAAAACCATGGTACGTGTAACTTCTCTAACCCTCAAACAGTACCAAGGTGAAATTTTGAAAAGCTTTTGTAATCATTTTAGTATTCAAACGTGGACAAGGACAGATCGGTATCACAGACATCACTAACGAAGACAAAACTAAAATTTAAGAAGACAACACAAAAAACTAAAGCACTGACAGTGTGAACTCCCATAAAAACCGAGAGCGACATCAGGTGGTCCGGAAGGGTAAGCATATCCTGCTCTGTGCACAGCACCCGTATCACTGTCAGTGAGCCAATCCAGGGTAAAGTCAAAACCGGTAATGTCAAATCCGGGAAGACGCGAATCTAGCTGAAAATGTCAGTTTTTATTTGTGACACTGACATTTCATATATATCTATGATGTCGTGGTGACGACCATAGAATTTCTGAAGGGACGAAAGTAACAAAGGCTGAACATATCCCTGACTCAGCAGTTTTTGTGACAGTGCTTTTGCTCTTTCCACAAAGTCACTGTATGTACTGCATGCTCTACAGTAACGAATTAATTGTGAAATATATACTCCATATGCTAGGATGCAGGTATATTGCTGCGATAGGGAAAGTTCACAATTGGAAAGTCAAAATCATCACGTTTGTCATACAATCTAGATTTCAGACGTCCATGTTCGTCAATGTATAACAAAAGGTCAAGGTATGAAGCAGAATCGGGTGTATCGGTTGTCTCTTTAATTTCAAGTTCATTGGGGTAGGTACGATGTAAATATTCTTTAAATCTTGGGTTATTAAGAGAAAGCACATCGTCTATATATCTGAAGCTGAAATTAAAAGTCTGGGCTAGTTGTTTTTGTTTCTGTTGTATCAGCCCTTGTAAAAACTTTGCTTCATACGAAAAAAGGAAAAGGTCAGCTAAAAGTGGCGCACAATTTGTTCCTATAGGAATCCCTATTGTCTGTTGAAAAACACGGCCTCCACATTTAACAAAAATGTTGTCGATCAAAAATTCAAGCATCTTAATCACGTCATTTTCACTGTATTATTTGTTTGACTCAGTGTGGTTCTTTACAAAATATGTTTTAGATAGGAATACCTGCGTTCTCCGTTTTTTTGTACAGAAACATTGATGTATCAGATCGGAAATTACTGTTTTAAGTTTATTATGTGGAAGAGTTGTATAAAGGGTAGAAAAATCAAAAGTTTGAATGCTATTGCAGTATGCGAGACTGTTTGAGCAGAGCTGTTCAAGGAGATCTTTGGAATTTTTAAGAATCCACATCTGATTCACGCCGCTCGTGGAATAGGCTTTTTCGCAGTAGCTTTTTAGACCATCTCTAACTGCAGTCAGTAAAGGGGTAAGGAGTTTGGATAATGGCTTAGTGGTGCATCTGGCAGATCCTGCATTGAATCTCTGTTTGTAGGGATTCTTGTGAAGCTTAGGCACCCAGTAAATATAAGGGAGATAACTGTCATTCTCATCAACTTTGATAACGAATGATGCTAACACAGATGTGTGATTTGTGATTATCTCGTCCCTTGATAATGTAGTTGGGGAATAAGTAGGATTGCCAGATGAAGTGTCAATACCCATCTCCTTAACAAGACAGTCTAAATAGTGTTTCTTGCACACAAACACAATATTGTTAGAAGCTTTGACTGCAGGTACTATAGCGTATTTTTCCTGGAGGTTTGTCAATGTTTTAGCATCAAGAGGATCATCAAATATGCTGGGCGTTCTAGTTTTTATAGATGTTTTCAAGCGCCAGATACGATTCATGATTAATGACTTAATCGACCTGATCCAGTCTGACAATGTCTCCACATCTTCTTTTTCTCTCTTCCCACATTCTGGCATAGTCTTCAACTGCATCGATCATAATTTTGAAGTTATACTTCCAGTTGTTGTGCTGGGGTTCACGGAATTTTGGACCTTTTGAAAAAATATCTCGTAATTTTTGGTTTCCAACGATATCTAGGTCACCCGTTATCACGTGTCCAGCAGGACTATAGTTGAATGGGGAAGAGGAGCAGGTGCAATCAGGCGGTTTGGCTTTAAAGTCATCAATCTGGAAATCACGCAATACCCGTTTGTGATTGAAAAAAGTGGTTGCAATAGATTTAGTGTAGGAATAAGAGATAAGTGGAACAGATTGGTCTTTGAAGTAAGGAGGAATGTTAGATTTCACTGTTTTGTGGTGCAGAATGTTGGAGAGATTAATGGCATCAAGGCCTTTGTTAGCAAACTGAATTTTAAGAAATCATCGGTTTTCAGGTTTATTTGCAGAAGTTGTAACAGGTTTGAACAGTCTGTGATTGGCAATGTCCATAACGATAGCTGTTAATTTATATTCCAGAGAATGCAAGTCAGTCACAGTTGAATCTAAACATACTTTGTAAAACGAATGAAGTTTCGAAAGTGGCAAGAAATACAATTTTGTACGAATGTGATGAATGTGTAATTTGTACGAATGTGTAATCAATGGAAAAATGCTTTTATTGTTGATCTTCAAATCTGTTTCCAGGCCAGTTCGTTATTCCTTCATTTAGTAAATTACCTTATCATTTCTACATTATGAAAAATAAAACGTTTGTTTTGCAGCATATACTAGTATAGTGTTAACAGGTTTTCTACGAGTACATTGCTCGTTCATTTTTTTACAATCTTTCACCTATTGGCAAAAACCAGAAAAAAGCTTGAAATCAGTACTGCCCTCTGTCTGGTTTTCTGAAACATGACTTCGCAGTAACTTCGGTATTTAGATATTTTATCCAATTAGAGAACTTGCATCGTGTTAGTCCAGTTGCACATATATAACACAAAGAGCATAGCAAATAATTCTTTTTTGTATTATTTGTACTCATCTAGTTTGTAAACATGTTTTATTCTTACTTGTCTTCCAAAAGTTTTGATTGAATCGAAACTGAGGAGACATAGATGGTCGAACTGGTAAATCTAAAGAATTACATTTTACTGCAATTTCGATATATTTTCTGATAAATAAATGCTGTGGCATCAATCGTGACATTAAGCGTTAAATTTCTCCAGACGCATAAAATCTTAGCTTTATGTCAAATGTGAGAAATTTAATCTTAAAATGATCACCCATGTGAATAAATCATTGGGAAAAGTAATTATCTCGAAAAACCACTACTTATATTTGAGAACGAATTCTGAAAGGATATATATTTCAATAACGTGGTCTTGGGTATTGGTTTATATATCAAAATAAACTATTGTTAAATTAGACGCCGTATGAGGTCATTGCCATACTTTATTTAAGAAGATTGCTTACTTGATATATTAGAAAAAATACAAGCATGTACAATTTCTTCAACCAAAGAAGCGTCTTCCTTCTAAAGCTATTGTGTAGAATTAGCGACCCAGGGTACTTATTTAGTAGTATTCGGATGTCACTTCCTATTTTTTTTATTCCTAGTTTGCTGATGTCATGGAAATGTAAATGCTAAAAAAATTAAATCAAAAACTTCGAAGTGACACTATAAGTACGCGAGTATATTCATGTAAGACATTTGCCTCCAAAGATTTACTTGGCAAAAAACGTCAAGGATCATGTCAAGTTAGGTAAAATGCATTTAGCATTATCGTTTATGCTATAAAAAGACGTTCTAAACAGTGTTTTAAGATAAATAAATGTAAATTTTCAATAAAATTCAATTTTTCGAAACATCACAGTTTTACTTGACATTTACATTGATTTGTTCATCCTTTTTACTGTCTGCAAAACTTGTCAAAGAAACGTGAATTTACATATAAATGAACTCATTTTCCATAAATAAAAATATGTAATTTGCAAAATTTTTGAAAGGTGTGTTACTAAGATTTAACAACTTTGTTTTAACATTAAGACAGAAAATACATCGGCAAACGAATACCGAAGCAAAACTGGCGAAAATGGAAAACTCTAAAATGAGAATATAAATCTTGTTTTTTTTTTTTTGTTTATTTGCTTTGTTTTGTAAGGTTGTCGTTATTTGTGCTAAATGTAAATTACTGTCTTTTTTTATTGATTTCTGATTTTTAATTTAACACTTGAATTCTAATTGCTTCGTTATTCGCTTGCCACTGCATATCTTTTACTTTGCATATTTAGAAGAAACAATATATCGTTTTTATGCTATACCTTTGATTAAAGTTTCTACGTCCTCAAAATTAGAGAGATAATTTGGGTCTATATCCGGTTTTTCTGAAGGATCACTAGATTTTAGTCTGACAAATCCCCTACTCTTTGGATGTAGAGCTTTCACAGTCATAGTAATTCCATTATGCTTTTTTCCAATAGAGAACCAAGAGTCAATCAACTGAAAGATAAAAAAAGTAAAATGTAATAGTTCAAAGTTCAAT
The DNA here is from genome assembly GCA_002080025.1 of Modiolus philippinarum. Taxonomy (NCBI): domain Eukaryota; kingdom Metazoa; phylum Mollusca; class Bivalvia; order Mytilida; family Modiolidae; genus Modiolus; species Modiolus philippinarum. The sequence continues at coordinate 66,263 of MJUU01066523.1, read as the reverse complement.
ATTTCATTTACGCTGCATTTGAACTGTTTCTGTTATGTTAGTAGGAACTTAAATGTTTCTTGCATTCAAATGTGCTTTCCCAATGACCCAAACCGAACTAGGTGGGAAAAAAATATTATTTTTTGTCGTGTTCGAATTACTAGAAGCATTAAATAACTAAGTACTGAAGTTCTCTAAATTTAAACCACCATAGTTGATGTAGTGTAAGAACCTCATTAAAACGACCAGAGCTAGACCAAAAACTTATTTTATTTGAAAATTTCCAACATCTAAATATTCGACCATTTGTACGCTTTTTGCAACAATCAGTCATCAGTTGATTTTTAACATTTTGGTCCAAATATATAAAATCTCACTTTTTCATCTTTGTTCATGATTCGCAAAAAGTGTTTATCATGGTCAGCTATGGTACTTTTAAATGTTATCTGTAGATTTGGATATTCAGATAAGTTGGTTTCCTCTGTTCTTTTAAAAAGAAAAGCCTCACTTCCTCCAATGGATGCCATAAGTCCTAGAATTAAAAAAAGGAAATTGTACGTATTTGTCGAGTTTCTTCGTTTCATCTTTTCATTTATTTGTCACTTCTTAATGCCTGTTTATCTTTTGTTATTTTTTCAACAGTATTTAGTTTTTTTATAATATCGTAATTGTAATTGAAATGTAATCAGAAATCAATATTGAAAGAAGATAAAAACTCTTAATCTTTTTTCTAAATGGTTATATGAACAAATTCGATATATGAATTAAATAAAGGATATGAAAATTACAAGTTTTGTACTGAATATCATCATTTGGCATTTCATAGTAACTCAACATTTAATCCACACACAATTTTCAGCAAAAATAAAAGATTTACGTACGATGTAACTAAACTAAAATAGTGCGAAAATATCTAGGAAGACAATGTTTTCCTTTGATTATGAAGAACACTGACAAAACCAACTTCCTGTCAGAATGTAATATGCTTGTTTAAAATGCCACCATATGTAATATGCTTGTTTAAAATGCCACCATAAAAATTTACTTTGAAACTAGGTTAAATTAGTACCGGCAATTTTAAATCATTCATGTCCAGTTATCGTCTGTGTTTGCGATCTTTTCAATTGAATATTTGTTAGATTGTTTCCTTCCATAAATGGCTGTTTTCCGTGTAAGACCGCCCATATAAGACAAGGTCGCGTGAAGCTGTCTTACACGGGGTAAAACATCCAATCGAACGTTGCGATCCTTATCGACGTCACAGTGGTTACTATAATAACCACCAATATGAATTGGACGTCACAGATGAAAACTCTACACGGAATGGTAAGACTTGCTTTACTTCGGTTTGATCGTTGGGTTTTACGGAAGAAATAGCTTCTTATATTCGACCAAAATTATAGATATTGATACATCTTCAACTTATAATGTGAGAAATTTTTTTGTCTTTTACTCTCGTTTCACTCTGGAAAAGACAAAATTTCTCACACTCGTGGAAGATATCCTTTATCTTTTATAAATTCTCCTATAAATAAAGGGCTACGCCGAGCGCAGCATGATACGACCGCAGCATGTCAAATACTGAAATTTGAACATGAGTGCAATTCAAATGAATGAAGACACAGTAAAGAGCTTGATACAGTAATTAAATGTACACAATAAAGAGCTTGAATCAGTTGCAATTTTGGCCCCTTTGACCCCTTGTAGCTCGAAAACGGTAAGAGCAACGCAAAATCCGCTGCCATACTGCTGAAAGCTTACATCAAGAGGAATCCAAAGAAAAAACATCCTATTGAAATCCGATGGAAAATAAGATTTCACATATTTCGAAAATTTGCAATTTTGGCCCCTTTGACCCCTTGTAGCTCGGAAACGGTAAGAGCAACGCAAAATCCGTGGACATACTACTGAAAGCTTATATCAAGAGGAATTCAAAGAAAAAATCCCATCGAAATCCGATGAAAAATTAAAATTTCAGGTAATCAGCAAATTTGCAATTTTGGCCCCATTCGGCCCCTCATAGCTCGGAAAGGAAACAAGTAACCAAAAATATAAAAGTTGAGCGCCATATTAATTTTTCATAAGGAATCTAATGAAAAAAACTGCATCAAAATCGGACAAGAAATGAAAAAAAAATAGATTTTTGAGATTTCCCCCATTTGGGACCCATTTATCTCATTAACGGTACATGTGACATGAAATCCGTTGACATACTTCCGATTCCAAATTTCCTAAGGATCACACTGAAAGAAACCCATCAAAATCCGATAAATAATAAATATTCTACAGCCCAATATATGAAAACACCTAATTTGGCCCTTTTTGGCCCTTTTTTAAAAAACGGGCGGGGCCACAATACCCAAAATCAATCACAACCTTCCTTTTGTGACAAGCAACATTATGTTAAAATTTCATAAGGATTGATCAACTAAAACTGAAGTTATCGCACGGAAACGAAGAGTCTACAGACGCCGACGACGACGCCGACGACGCCGCCAGTATCATACCAATATACGACCTCAAAAACTTTTTTGCGGTCGTATAAAAACTATTATTCTTACCTTTTCGTTGATACAAGTATTGTTCAATTGATAGACGGTGCAGTTTCTTACTAGGAACTATAGTAGACACATTTGTAAAGACACGAATGTCCACAGCAATATGGTCTTGTAAATTTTCACCTACAGGAAGGTCAGAAATAACAGGTATCTTGAATGAAAAATAAGAAAAGAAAGCCTCGAACTTTTGTTCTCTGCTATAAAAGTAAACATAGACTAGGACTCAGTCGTTGAACAGGCAGTAGCTGATTAATATAGGCTGAAATGGCACTTTAGAACACCATATTGAGACTTCATATCAATAGTTTGTAATTTCCTGTCACACTATAACGCACATCGCTAAGTGTGCCGAAGTGTGAAAAAACCTTCCTATAAGGTGTTGTGTGTTTGATAGTTATTCCAATCACGTCGACGCACGTTGGCCTGCGTTATTCGACGTTTGGTGCGTCGGAAAATTTTGAAAATGCTTACAATTTCGCGACGTTCGCCAACGTGTTGTTGGTAAGTTATGCACACATAAGACGAAGGTCAGAGTTACGTTATACACCCGTTGTGTGCAAAATATTGTAATTCTCGAACGTTGTTTTAAATGTGTAAAGAACGCAAACTGAGCGTCTTTTTAACATTGGGCAATATTTCATTATAAAACTAATTGAAAAAAAAACAGGGAATTTTCCGCAGGATTGTAAATCGCTGCTTTATTTCAGCGTCTAACTGACGTTTTTGTTGGTTTTTTTTTGTCAATTTTGTAATTTTTGGATATCTATCACTCTTGCAAAACAATCGTTTTTTCTTCTGTGGGATTTCTTTCAATGTCTACCTTTGAAAATGACATAGGAATGTAGAATTTCAAACTGATCTGACGAAAGATCCTCTTAACGCTATACAGACGTTCTATTTAATGGCCCTGTCACACTATAACGCACAGCGCCAATGTGTGTCGAAGTGCGAGAATAATTTCGTACACGCTAGTGTGCGTTGTTTAAGTTAAAGGCACGTTCATAACAAGTTACTAACACGTCAACGCATGTTGGCGTGCGTTGTAAAACGTTGGGTGCTTCGGAAAATTTGAACATGCTGAAAATTCCACGACGTTCTCCAACGTGTTGTTGATAAGTTATTCACAAGTTAGACCAACGCTAGAGGTACATAATGCACATAATTCGTTCGATATGTAGTAGTTTTTCGAACCTTGTTTTGAACGTGTAAAAAGCCCAAACAGAGCATCCTTGTGACCAAGCTGTCACGTATTGGCCAATGTTATATTATAAAAATAATGGTTAGAGAGCAAGACAAAATTCCAAAGGGACCTATCCCTTCTCCAAATCCGTATTTTTCCGTGGCCTTTCTAATCATTTCTAACTTTGCAAAGGGCATTGGGGTGAAGAATTTCCAACTGATATAATGAAAGATCGTCAAAACGAAATACAGACGTTCTTTGAATGCTAGAAGATCCTTGTGGATGCGTACGCTAGTAAAACGACTTTAAAACGTTGTCACACGGTGTTACACGTTTCAGACAAGCTATGGATAAGTTTTCCGTGCATTTCAGGTCGTTAGTCTGATGTTATGAATGCGTCCAAAAAGAAAATTGGGTTAATCGCTTCAACATGTGCCCATGTCGGCACGCTTTGGCTACAGGGTTGTAGTGTGACAGGGCCTTTATGTGTAACAAAAATCGACAAATGAATGACTGTCACTACTTACGGACAGATGTGTTTCATGTATTCTCTTCTATTGAGTCGAGTTAATTAGTATTCTATGTTTTATAAATTTACATGAAGCAAAATCGACAATATGAAAAACTTAATCCATATAGACGTTTTCAAAATTGAAATCGTGGGGGTCGCCATCTTGTTCCATTCGGAACACTAAATCTGACACAGGTAGACAGATTTGACCTGACTCGGGCTTTTTCGATTACTTCATTATTGAATGGTACCGGACAGGTAGGGTAATTGAATTGTTAATTACCTGTTTATTCCACAAGTAAGAAACGTGTTAATAGAGTCGTTGAAAAGATGAAAGATGACAAAATGGCAACAAATAAGTTACAAGGCAGATATTTAACATTTATGTGTAGTAATATGCTTTTGAAAATGTGCATTTGGTAGGTACCGTAGGTACCGTATTCACGGGATGTACCTAAAATGAAAATAAAAATACATATGAGTTGGTGCTTCTTGCCCAAGATTACATTAAGAATTAAAGAAATAAATGTTCAGTGCTGTTGTTTATGTAATTTAATTTTTTTTCGACATCGGAATGCACATAAAGATTGATTATAATATTGTGTACGTATTTGGAATAAATCTCTCAATGAGTAAATCAAAATTATTTTTAATAAACTTAAAGAAATATTTATATTTGATCAAGCATTTTCCGTTATTTTTGTTAAAAATATTTTCGTTTGTAATTCAATTCCAAATACACATCATCTTCTGGTTTCAATTAACATAAAACCTTCAAGATTATGAATAAAAATTCTTCTTTTATGAATGAGTAAAATAAGTCATTGTGAATCTAAAAAAGATCAGAAAAAAATAAATAAGGGATACGATTTCTGTAAAAATTCTGTATTCTCTTTGTCACATCAGGGACTATAGGAAATATCGATTTTTTTACTCTGCCAGTGCTTTTGATTGATGGTTTGCATTCAGTTGATTTACTTGATGAACTTTTATTTATGGGATTTGAGTAAGCATTTGGGTCGTTTGAAAATTGAAAAACACAAGTAAAATCAAGGTCTATTTATCTACAGATATTTTAAAGATTAAATTTTATTTTGATTATTTACTGTTCCGTCGGTTCATTTTTTTTTTACAAGTTTCATTATTTGGTTACGAACGTTTTATCAGCTTAGAATGCTTTAGGTGTATTACCTAATGTGCATTTCTCATAATTTATGAAGCGATCACATTTTGTTTTGAAAAGGGGGCTCCCCATCGGCTTCTAATATGGTAATTATGTGTTCCGTTCACTTAGTGATGTGTACTGCATATGCGTTATATTAACCTTCGGTTAGTAACACCTGGCATTATACTTACCATTTCAGGTTTTGTGATTACTCTGTGCAGTATCAATATTTTAATATGCTGTGAGCTGAAGCACATTTCTCTGGATATTCCTATCAATTTTATTAAAAAAAAATACACAAAAAATACCAAAGCTCAATTTAAACTTTTAAAAATGTACATGTCTTAAAATGAAAAAAAAACTAGGAAATGTTTCTTTTTTCAATAATTTATCAGTATAAGTAATGTACTGTCTATGGTACCTGTCTACCCCTAAATGGCGGACCCATCGTAATCAGGGGAGATAACCAAAATTTACCAATTTCTGAAAACGTCTATATTGGAACAATCATAGAATATGGTCTTCATCTTGAAACACAAAGAACGAATTCAAAGTCTAACCAATACTAAAATGATTAAATTGTTTTTACAACTTTTCGTCTGAAGGGATTTCAAATATTTAGTGTGACAAATGATTGATATTATGTTTCCTTAAAAGATTACAACTGTAAAAACAACATATTAGTGAGATAATCTAGATAATGCTAACTGATTGTGATAACTTTTTTCACATTTTGATCCACAATGACATAAACAAATAACAGAAGCAGATTTTCGAAGAAGTACAACCGCATCTATTTCTACTTTTAAATCAAATATTGAAACATTTTTTGTGCTTCTATATAAAAAGATGTCCATGTGAGCTTAAATATATACTGATTGCCCATTTATTCCAATAACATTACCCTAAGTGACAACGAAGGTAAAATCATTATCTTACAACAAATATTAAAATACCAATTTGAAAGTTACTGTTTATTTAGTTTTTGCATAAGGTCATTTCGACAACTAATGTCTCTTCAGTGCAGATTAAATCTAAACATTTGAAAGACCATAAACCAAAAGACGTCTAAAAACTGATAGAGAACAAATAACCAAATGAAAAGCCAAATCAGCTAAGGACAGAACTTTGCATGAGGGAGATACTCCTAAGTTTTCAACAACAAAAAAATTCAATAATTTAGATAATAAATCGGCTTTCGGGTCAGCACCGAAGTACTGAATACTGGGCTGGTGAATACCCTTGGGGACTGCTCCAGTAATTGAACATTGTATGTGAAAGTAACGAGAACACATATTAATCATGTAAATGTTTAGTCCGTACGTCGGTAGTGAAGAAACCTCGGGAAAAAATCAAATTTGTCATGGAGGTAAACAAAATAGTATCTTTAGAAATCATGTCCAAGTGTGTTATATTTGCATTTAAACTCCAACAGAGATCAAAGAACATCTCTAGGTTTATTCTGTCCTCGGACTTTACCATAAGTAACAATTGTACGACTATTGTTCGTTGTTTGAGTCGGTTGCGTTTACGCTCTCTCTTCATTCAAACAACACCTTCATATATCTTAAAAACACACCGTGATTATACCAATGTACGGTCACATGCAACCAAAATGAAAACAAAACAAAACTTACACATTAGACTACAGACTAAAAACATTTTAATTTTAAATTGTTGTTAACTAATCACTTTAGCAGCTAATAACAGTTTAATTTTTCATGATGGATTGCTAAATATTTACCTTTAAATAGGTTAAATGGTTTCTTGGTCCTATACCAGACAATATAAGAATTTTGGGTGTGCCATATGATCCTGCTGATAGTATGACTTCTTTTGCTGCAAGGACTTGAAAAGATACATTTGCGAATACAAATTCTACCCCAACTGCCTTTCTATTTGCTATCAATACCTGTAGAAATATTATGTTTATTAGCAAAACAATGTAAATATTTCGATCATTATTACCTTCATGTTTTTAATCTGTTCAGTTCAAAAGACATGCACATCTTTCTCGTGTGTTGACATCTGAGTATTTATACATCGTTTTGCTTTTGCTTATTATTTAGATTTATTTCTTCTAATTAACTAAGCTGCTAATCATTGCGACCAGTTGTATCTTATCACTGCAGTTGAAATCAAAGCATTTTGAAGAACAAAACCAGAAATACGTCCTAGTCTTGATAAAAATATCCTTCGGAATTGAAAAAAAAACAGCTTAAGACAAAGCTTTACACCAGGTAGAATAGTTTCATAAAACATATATTCATTGTCAAAATATAAAAGACCTTGGAGTCTCTACGGTACATCATGGGATGAATGTAGCTATGAGTTTGATGGGAATTGGTAACAGAGGTAATATTGAAATTATTATGGGGGTAATATGGTATTGCCTTTTTTTTCCTACTGGTCTCATTATGGTATCAAAATTTTAAAAAAAACACTATTATTTTGTTATGTTGTTTTGAGTCTCCAACTTTCATATCAGATAATATGCATGAAAAATTTTCTACCCTACCTATCTCCCTCCTTTCCCGTAGAAATGAAGACTCTTTACCCAATTGTTCCATCCACTCTTATTTTCTTTTTCTTGTAAAATGTTAGATTAAGAAATAATTCATGGGAGGTTGAATATATACTGATTTTACCACCGGTTGGCCCTTTAAGCCAAATATTTTACGTTAGCGAAGGGTAACATACCAGCATCAAGGACCAACCCGTTGTAAAATCATTATATATTCGAGCTCCCATGAATTAATTCGATTCTAATAAGACAATAAAAAAGTAACACTTTGAAGTGAAGCACTCCTAAGAAAATGCCAATAATGGCCATTCCGCTAATTGACCATACAGACATGACAGACATAAACAAAACATATCATTAAAAACCCAAAAGAATAATAGTTTCTTATACGTGACCATATAAAAGATAAGGGATATCTTGCACGGGTGTGAGAAATTCCGTCTTTTTCCGAGTGAAACGAGGAAAAGGGAAAACGAATTTCTCACACAAGTGGAAGATATCCTGATCCTTGATTTTAGCTATTTCTTTCGTACAATATAACGAACAAACCGAAGGAAAGTAAAACTTTCCAGTCCTTGTGAATTTTTCAACTGTGACGTCAAATAATTCACGGAGCTTACTATGGTAACAATCATGGCGTCGACAAAATCGGAACGTTGGGTTGGATGTTTACCCGTGTAAGACAGCTTCACGCAACCCTGTCTTCTATGGGCTTACACTGGAAACATCCATTTACGGAAGAATTAAGTATCTTATTAATGTGGACATGTCAAAAGTTAATAAAGCAAAGAAAAACGCTAAAAAATCGCCATATTTACATGTGGATTTTATTATTACAGCTTATTACTAAGGGCATTTCTAATCCCCGTTTTTACGGTAATGTTGTTAAAAAATGCCAGAAACTAATTAAAAATCCAGAAAAGCTGGGACGTAACTTACATTCTTTGCGTAATAGGGGATATTGACAAGATACTCTGCTTGCATCCGTTAAATTAGCTTTGAGATCTAGTGACCGGAAAATTTTACATACATACTGGCCTCTCACTGATACTGCCGATGTCTACTGAAATATATGATGATTCTTGACTAAATCCTGCGGGAAGTTTTGAGTTTGATTTTTCTTCCGTAGTGCGACAGTGTTCTAGTCAGCAGACTAGGCTTCTTTAGCTAGTCGGTAGATTAGCGGCGAGCACCCCTTGACCCTTCTTTCAAAATTACGTATTGTCATATTCTCTCCTTTCAAAATTGTGGTCATGGAGTTAGTAGTCTACCTGTATTGGGTTTTATTCGTATGTTTACTATACTATAGGGAAACGGGACAGATAAAGGGAGGTTTGGGTACCCATAAACCGGTTTAACCCTACCGCTGGCTTCTGCTAGTGCCGGTACCAAGTTCGGCTGTCCCGAGTTCCTATAGTTGTTTACGTTTGTCTTTTGTCTTATTTGTGTTTTTCCTGTGTATTATTTCCCTACTTGTTAGCAGATTGTGGCATGTAATTATAATTTTCAGCCATTGTAGGTGTTTCCTGTTGTCCCTTTTATTTCATATACTTATCTCTTACCACACATTGTGGGCGATTTTGAAACAGCACAAATATATAATGATTTTCCTACGGCACGTCAGATTAGAATTGATTATATACTTTTCGTCTTGACATAGCTGAAATACTGACCACTTGACGTATAATTCTAATAAAACAATCATCAATATATTCACTCTCTATCGAAAGCTGACAATCAATTGTACTCAGTTTGTTTTGTCTTCGTATTTTATGTTGTCTCTCTATGTGGGATCCTTATTCTATCATTTATTCTGGATTTATGATTTTTTTTTGTTGTTTCGGCATTCATTTGGAAATTTACTTTTAGCTTCTACAGTTTTAATAACATTGATTGATAATGTACTTACAATTTGTGTGCATTGTGCACCTTTTTGGCAATTATTTATTTACAGGAAAGACGTTTCTCTATTTCTTCTGATTACTTTTATTCTTTAATTTAAATTTCTGTCTCATTGTCATAAAAATGGACTGGATATATCCTTTTGATACTTAAAGACAATGATCTGTGTCACTCAAAATAAACAAGATTTAGGAGCACTAAAATCTGTTTTTCGTTTTAGAATTATCTCTCCCTTTCCCAAAAAAAAAACGTTGTTATGATATAACGCATCAACCGTAACAAATAGCTGATAGAATGTAAGAGAACAACGTTTATCTGATCAAGACATTTGGTCTGAGCTTGTACGGTGAATGGTTCAAGGGGCAATTGATGACAGTTATTGTAGGAACACTTTGCCAGTTTAGTTTATGTTTATTGACGATCCTGCATCTAGGGATCAACGGGTAAAAAAGGCATAGATGTAGCTTTGCTCGACACCTTCCAATGAAGTCCACCGGTGTTAGGGACCGTCTTCAACTTGCTATGAGGTATCAGTAAAGCTCGTTGTTGAAGGCCTAATGGTGACTTCAAGATGAAGATCAACAATAAAGGCATTGTTCCATTGCTTTTAACATGTATTTTTAGAGACTTTGTCTCATTCGCATTAACTCCATATTCCTTCATTTTAACAGTCAGGATTCAGTTTTCAGATTTGTTGTGAGCTTTAACATACTGTACAGGTCACAATAGTATGCAACTCCATTTGGTCATATCCGTGGCACAGATAATTGACATAAATATTTTACGAAAGGATATGGAGTAAATGAACATGAGACCATAAAAAATATGTTAACTCCAACTGCAATAATTTTAATGAGCTGTATGGCCATTTCGGAAATTAATTCCTCATCAGCAGCACTAGAACCCAAACAAAGGAAATCTATAATTTCAAAAAGTGTTTAAAATGCATAAAACCAAACGGTCAAAAAAATGTAATTGAGTTACATACTCTTGTGACACATACTCTTGTGACCTATTCAATCTATCAAATCAAGGCTCGTGTCAATTTTGAAAACTGAATCCGGACGGACTGTAATTACGCCGTTTGAATTTTTTTTGCTTTTTCTAAATATCTTTTCTCAGAAGCGGTAGGTCGTTGAGACTAGGAACCTTTGGAGTTAAAATTATGTGATATTTGTTAAAACTTAAGATGCCGAGATCAAAATTATTGAGGATTTTTGCCCTTGACCTTGTTATTGGCTAAACTCAGAAATCGTAAGCGATAGATGATGAAATTTAATGGTGAAAATGTGTGTGTTGTTAATATGTGCATTTGTTACATTGGGTCCAAAATTTTTTGAATAATCATTTTTTGCCTATTGGCTTGTACTAGTTTTCATTACTTTTATACATGTAACAGCAGACATGAAGAAGGACAAGCACTCATTCAAACGTTTTTCTGTTAGTTCAGTTCTTCTGTTAACCGGTGGATGACGTATTCGAAAGAAAAACACTAGTATCATTATTTTGGGATTTTGATTAGCTCGTACCCGCGTATCCATAGCAGCTTTATGCAGTTTCAACTGAAACCGATGTTTGGAGTATTTTTTAAGGATAACCTAAAGGTAAATGGTCCAATGTTTTATGGTCGCGAAGTCCTCATTTTCATGTAATGAAGTCCGTCCGTATGTACGTACGTACGTACGTTTGTAATGCTCCCCGATAACTCTGGAACTATAGGAGATACAAATTTGAAACTTGGCACCATACTAGAGTATGATCTAAAGTAGTGCACTGTGGATTCGGAATTTAGGTCAAACGCCCTAGGGGCAAATTATGGGCGAAAACGAATTTTCGCGATATCCAATAATTGCAGAAATCTTTAAGGCCATTTGGGCTAGAAAATGGAAACTCGGGAATCGACTCACATATTATGTAGCAACTTCACAGAGGGTGTCGGAATTTAGGTATGACCCCTCAGGGCATGGCCTCTAGGGGGTCCAAAAAAAAAGAAAAAATCGTTTCAGCTGGAACTCCTCTTACACCTTGAATCAATCTTACACATTGAATCGCAGAAACCTTGTAACACTATAAAGTTGTATGTGCCGAAGGTTTCAGAATTTTGAGATTTGTCCTCAGGAACGAAAAATGAGCGAAATTGTATTTCGAGATATCCAGTAATAAGCGAAATCTTCATGCTTAAGCAAAGTATTCATGTTTGGAAGCTGAAACTTTGGATGCAAGTTCTGTTATATGCATCTCATTTACTGATGATAACGGACTTTTGGTATGACCCCTGGGGACATGCCCTTAAGGGGCCAAAAAATGTAAAACAATCAGTACTGATCAGTACGACTGGAATTCTATGTATAATTTTGATTTTGTGGTTTATATTTTCACGAGGAATTGTTGGAATTGCCCTTTGAATCCGTACTAAGCTTTTAGAATTTAGACTCCGTTGCCAAATTTGGAAAATTTTCTGGAAATGTCAAAGACTAATAATTTTTGAAATTCCAACATAAAGTTTGATAATGTAGCAACTTTTAAATGTCATCAGCTAGTATGAACACTAGGATTTCAAAAATATGTTTCTAATTTTGGTAAATTTCCTGAAACTCTCAAAGACCAATTTCGTTTTGGAATTTTACCTAGCAACCATATTTTTTTTATGAATAATAGTTTTAATGATCATTTTCAATGGTCAGATTGCAAAAATTTTGATTCTAATTTTGGTAAGTTTCTTGAAACTCTCAAAGTCCCATTATTTTTTGGACTTCTACCTAGCAACCATATCTTTTTTCAATTCCTTACAGTAAAAATGATGATTTTCAAAAGTTTCAGGTTGCAAAAATCTTTGATTCTAAATCTGATAATTTCCTGAAATTCTCAGAAACCTGTATTTTTTAAAATTCTACCTAGCAACGATATCTTTTTGGTGTTTAACAGTAACAATGATTGTTTCGACAGAAAGATATTTAGTTTCAAAACACTTGTTTTTTTTACAAGAGGAGGAGGTCCAAAAATGGGTAGCGGGGGGTCGCAAATTTTCATAATAAAAGACAACCAAAGGCCTATTCATTTCGATATTTTTCTTTTACATTTTCTGGATTCGTTGCTATTCTTGCTCAGTTACATTTACAAGGTTTTTTCATAGCAGAGGTGCCTGTCAAAACAATTTGACACACGATTTCTAAAATGGTTAAAAACTAGTATAGAATTCATTGTTAATTCATTAACATTGGATAACTATGTTAAACTGAGACTACTAGAACTGACTGGAATTTCTAGAAATTACCTTGGAAACAAGTGTTTTGGTGACGATATTAAGGTTTTCTCTACCCTGTGCCTTTTCCAGATATGCTTTAGCCGTCGTCAGTCTTTCTCCTGACCGTATGTTAGTTTGAATACGACAGATTCCTTTAAAAAAATCAATAAATAATTTCAAAAGATAAATATAGTACTATTCTTCATATACATTTGTTCTTCAGAATATTCATATGAAGTTTTTTGATCGGGTCTGAGTATAACCATCTTCGCTAGCCAAGGGTTACGATCCGATCATCTCCTCTTCGTGAAGAGAAGATGATCGGATCGTAACCCTTGGCTAGCAAAGATGGAGTATAACGATCACTTCATGATTAACTTAGAATTAAATTTACGATATCGATTAGATTTTCAAATGTTTTTTTTTTTCATACGCGGTAATTAATAAAATATTTTACTAAAACCTAACAGGGTTTTACGAAAGAGTTTTATCGGTTGCATTTTCTTATTTTTATTATCAGCTATAGTCCATGATGAGATCGAGAGGTATGCAAGTAGATTCTCTTACGATTTTATGACAACTGAATGGAGATATTACATTAATTTTGCATTTTCAAATCATAAGATGCTTATATTCATCAGCAAAGCACAGAGAAAGCATCGTATACATAAGTTGACAAATATTTTCGCTTCCTGTATTCTTGCTGATTTTCAGATCAATCGTAAAATATACTGCCCAAAATCAAACATTTAAAATTTCGTTAAATAATTGTATGAAAGCGCAGAATCAAACTGATAACGGTCTGTCCAAAAATATTTACATCTTTTTGCAAACGACTGATTTAAGAGCGATTTGCGAACTTCATAAATGAAATCATCCATAAAAAGATTTTGAAGAAAGTTTTGGTGAACCCTTAGTTTATAGTATTAACATTGTCTAGAGGACATTATTTTTCTGAGACTTAACGGACACTGAAATTTTTTGGAGATAGCTCTATTTAAAGTGTGAAAATATCCTTTTAAAAAAAATATAAAAATGAACTAATCATGACATACCCTCGTCATGTTGCTCATTACAGCTGATAGCATTGTACCCCAGAGACTGTGATGCGTTGAAATAAACATTTAATAGGGGTGTCGGTTGTAATGTGGTTAAAGTAAGTGGTCCGCATTGACGATGAAAACCTGAAAAATATATTTCATAACATTGCACTTTTACGGTCTCAACCCTACTGAATACAACAAAAGATTCTTAAAGTCTGACATGGCTAACCTAAATTAGTCTTTTTCTTCAACTTTGTAAGAATACAGACATCATTGAAAGAAAAAACCCAACTACATGAATAATATCATTTTATAATCAAAGTGTTCATTTCCGAGAGCAATCATCTTCACATGGACGTGTATGGAAGCAAAGTGAAAGAACATCATCATATATAGAAATGTAAAATTGAAGACTTTAGAGAGATGTTCCTCTTTTGCCGCTTAGAGAGTTCCATGGAATAAATGAAAGAACCAACTGCAATACCGAACAGCAATATCAACCTACAAATTTCGGTCAAAGAGTCTTGAATATTAATGAAACCTTCCTATATCTTTCATGAACTATTACAACACAGTTGTATCTAGATATACCCTTCCTGTATAAAAGAATTGATAAATAGAAGCAATTGTTCTATGATAATTACATTGTATAGGAGATAACGGATTAGATGCTAGGAAATCGTATTTTCTTCACGATTTAGGAACGTACAAAAGTTCCATATAAAGAATGAACAAAACAACAATACCGAAATCAGACATTTCAGATACAAGAATTAAGGAAACAGCAAAAGCCGGAATTACCAGGATAACAAAATCAGGAAAGACATGGATAGCAAACATGTAGTAAACAATGGCAGAAGAATACCGAAGGGAAAAAAGCACAAGATTACATATATCAAAATCTTCGGACTGGGCAAAATTTAGAACAAGACGGAAGACCAAGACACGACAGACCCAAGAAACACAAACACACAAAACAAAATAAAGCACTAAAAAACTAAGGCAATAAAGTGAACACTCAAAACCAGATTGACACCAGGTGCTCCGGAAGGATATGCCTGTCTTGTTCTGTATGCAGCACCCATCACACTTCAGTGGATGGACAACACCAATATTGCAGGAACACAAACACAAGACGGAAAAAGCAAACGTTTATAAACAAAATATCAAACAATAGGTTATACATGTTAATACAAAGACAACATGCAGACCGAACTATAGAACAATCATTAACCTATATGTATCCCATCTGAACTTCTTTATCAGATTCAAAACCAATGACTCGCCTTACATGATTAACTGTTTAATGACACATTGACGGTAATACCTCACAAATATTAACAAAAATCCGATCAACAGTGTTCGTATAGATATGCATTCACTTTCAGATAAATTGTCAAAGTTTCATTATCTCGAGGTCAAATAAAAACCGTCTTAAAATTTACTTCAATGACAGTAAGATGCAAAATAACTACAGTTTTGCCCACTCAAGTTTGGATTGATACTGACGGTTGATACTGTCTGCAGTTCATAAATTTTGTATTAGAGAATTTTGTGAGATAATGACAAGAGTTCCAGATCGTCGGCAAAATCTAAATCTTTGAGATATTCAAAGATACTCAAAGCATAACACAGAGACTACAAGAACATTCAAAACAGATCGGCCTCAAAATAGACACAAAAAACTAAAGTATTCAGACGTAATGCACCATACAATATCCTATAAAAATAGATAACCATTGAAACTTGCACTTATCTAGGGGCCATTGTAACAGCAAAATGATATTAACAGCAGAAAATGGAAAGAAAAACGACAATTTAAGCACTTAAAGAAGTTTTGGAACAACTCAAAATTCTCAATTCAAACAAAGATAAAATTGTTCAACGGCTAGTTTGTATCAGTACTCACTTGCGGAAGTGAAACCTGAAATATAACAGCGAGCGAGACAAAAAACTGGATAAATAACAAAACAGGTGCCTTGGGCATATACTTAGAGTTAGATAGGCAGAAAAAATAACAGAGAGCTGCACAATATCAAAAAATTAAAAACTTCAGTTCAACAATAAGGCAGAGAATACGGAAGTGGATTATACATATCCTAAAATTGAACAACAATAACAGAATATGTACAACAGCCCTAACATGGCATCTAGAGGGCAGGAAAAAATGTCGGTCGGCTAAAAAAATATAGGAGAACAACAAACATGGACAACATGGGCAAAAGCAAGAGTGTCAGCAAGAGACCGGCTAAACTGGAGGGGGTATATCTGGACCTTATATGGCAATGGACAAAAAAGAGGATGACGTGAGGTGAAAATTTTCAACATTAAATTTGGACTCGTAGTATAAAAGAAGATTCTTATCAATGTTTATTTACAATACACGGACAACAAACGATAAGTAATGGCTAAATCTAGGTTAGGTTTGATACATTTTGGCTTTTTTTTTATTTTTTGTAATCGAAAATTGTTATTCTGACCACCTGTCTATTGCGCCCACATCTCATGATTTTTCTTACAATTGGCTTGATGAGTGCCCTGTGGTTGTTTAAATGTTGTGATCGTCTTCTATCGTCTTTCTGTCGGGCAATTGATGACAGCGATTGTATGAACACTTTGCCAGTTAGTTTTATGTTTGTTGACGATCCCGCATCCATGGATCACTAGGTTAAAAAGCATGGATGTAGCGTTGCTCGACAATTAGTAATGAATTCCGCTCAAACCGGTGCTAGGGGCCGTCTTGAATTTACTATGAGGTATGAGTAAAGCTCATTGTTGAATGCCTCGTGGTGACTTCAAGACGAAGAACAACAATAAAAGCGTTGTTCCATTGCTTATTATGACCATGTATATGAAGAAACTTTGTCTCATTTGCATTTACTCCATATCCCTTCATTGTTAATTAGGTAAAATGTTTATGACATTACAATCGAATAGAAGAATTGTTGAGTATAAAATGAGACTTCTGATCTAAAATCATTATCAGAATTGACAAGAAATGAAAGCTTACAAGACTATTACTGAATAAAGATACCTGACTTTGATAACTCTGGAACTTGTGTATCTACTGATTTTATGAAATAAGGTAAAACATCTCTGAATCCCCAACCCGTGGCTCCTTTTGACTCCCATTCATTAAATATGTGTTGACTCCCACGCTGATAAATCATATCATTCATTGCAAACGTTCCTCCAACCACCTTACCCCTTGGCAGTGCAGCTTGCTGAAAAATATCTTCAATTAATTTGTACTCAGGCTTCTTATGCACTTCATTAACATTTTTGTTTTCCCGAACACCAACCCGTAGGTTTCGAATCGGTTATACAATTTCAGAAATCGAACTTAATCCTAGACTTTTAAAGCAAGTAAAAAATGAAATAAAATCTCAACCAAATGGCAATTTTTTCAAGTCATTTCGGAAATCTGTAACATTCTTCATACAGACAGACTCATCTGCGATTAAAAAAGAAATGCTGTGTTGTGCACATCTGCAAACGAATACCAAAGCAAAAAGGAAGAATGGAAAAATTCTAAAATCGTAAATCAAAAAAAAAAATACAGCAATTTATATTTTACATAAATTGAGACAACATGACAAAGACAAAACAAATAAACAAAACTTAAACAACAGTAGTGTGAACCCCTATCAAAACTGAAAGTATCATCAGGTCCTCCGGAAGGGTCAACGCGTGGCATCCGTCATACTGCCAATGAAAAGTCAGGATATGTCTTAGTTAGTTTTGTCAGTTTGTTCGGTAATATACTCTGAATCTTCTAAAAGAAGTGTATTCTCATTTATGAAAGAACCACGTTGTAAAGATCTGTCAAATCATGGTGACGACAATAAAACTTCGGTAGTGACGAATGTAACTTGGTGTATATGTATTAGCGAACGTAATTTCGCTGTTTACAAAATCGCTGTACAAACTATAGGCACAACAAAAGCAAATGTGTTGTGAAATGTAGACGCAAAATATCGGGTACGGGTAATACAACTACTCAAAAATAGTAAGTTCACTATTAGAAAGTCCAAATGCGTCAATATGGAGGTAATAGTCCAGGTATGGTGCTGATGATGGTACAAATGTGTATCAGTGGTCTCTTAAATTTCGAGTTCATCTGGGTATATAAAATAAGGTGTATCCTTATATTGAGGATTGTTCAATTAAAGAACGTCATATACATATAGCGGAAACTGAAATTTAAGTACATGCCTAGCTTATTGTATTTTTTCTGAACTAGCCTATACATGAACCTGGCTTCATACGAATAGAGAATCAAATATCAGGTAAAAGTTACGCACAATTTGTTCGCATAGGTATCCATCTTGTCTGCTAGAATATACTTGTCCTCCAAATACCACAAATATGTTTAAAAAATTCCAGCATTGTGATGTCTTTTATACTTTTTGTTTGAATCAGTGTGGTGTAAAGCTAAGTATGTCCTATTATCATCTAACATTAACGGCAGAAGAATGTCGACGGAACAAATCACAAGATTACATAAATGAAAGTCCAGAGACAAGGCAAGACCACCAGAGAACGGAAGACCAAAGACATCACACATCCACAAAACGCAAAAACATCACAAACACAACACTAAATACTAAAGCATTATAACAGTATGAACTCTCTAAAAACAGCGACATCCGATGCTCCGATCCGCTAGGGTAAGCATGTCCTGCTCTTTATACAGCATCTGCATATGAAGATTTTTTTCACCCTATTTGGTACAGAAAGACTGATTAGTTATATGTCAGGATTACTGATGTGTCGCATTTAAAATTTTAAATTAATATATCCGTAAAACATTTAGTTCAACAATTCTTTCATATAATTAATTTTAAATGGCCTACCTTGTTTTTGTATCCAAACAAAGCATTTTTCTGTGGTACTGACATGTATTTCCAGTCTATAGATGTATTCCGAAGTTGATTGGCTAAGCCAGGTGTAGATATAAATGGTGTTTCTGGGCGGTCTGTATATTTATCTCCGGCTTCTAGCAACAGTACAGATATTTTTGCGTTTTCTGATAATCTTGCAGCCAAAACAGAACCTGCAGTCCCTGCTCCAACTTAAAAAAGAATTTGATATAAAAGTAAAAAATGTAAAGCCGTGACACCCTGTCAAGTTCTCATATCTTTGAGACTGAACGTGTTATGTTTCATAGTTTATTTCATCTGTACATTTTAAGTCCATCTCGTTTTTGTACGTTAGTTGCGTTATGTTACCAATATTGTCAGATCTAGTATACACAAATTGACTTGCATATAGGGCAAAATTAAATGATATGAAACAACAAAATAAATACATTGCAATTAATTTTGATATAATATTGACATGAGACAAAAATAAAAATTATGTTGGTTTGTTGAATTTGCTAAATCAACGACCCAAAATATTAATATAGGACAAACTGTCATCTGACATTGACTCGGACCACCAGCGCGTAATAAAAATGCATTTTACAACAATGTTGCAAGATGAACTGAATTCAGAATCGTCATTCGGCAGTTAATACCCGCAGTAAAATAATAAAGTAATGTAGTTTTTACTTAAATAATATAAAAATGTGGATGTATATGGTTATAATGAGCATCCGTTCAATGATCATGCCCCCTAGATGCTTTGTTTTAACCCGGAGATGGAATGTTGTCTCCTTGACATTCACCCCATTTCCTTTCTTTCATATTTGTTTGTTTTCACTGAATGATCAGATGAATACAGTCGACACCCTTTACGAATATTTACTACATACCAATAATATAATCATACTGTGTTTTCATGTATTCAGGACATTCCTGTGCTAGTGTATAAAGACTATTTGATACAAGGACAAAGAGCCAGACAATAACCATCTTAGCTTTACTGTATGTAAACATCTGTAAGATTTCGAATGTGATTGGAGTCTACAAAAAAATATAAAACAATTATTTACAAAGTACATGTATGACGAGATTTTACATGTGCATGTTTGAGTTTTTGTAGATTTCCGTTCAGAAGGGATGCTCTGTTGTGCCCACAAAATGACTATTTCTTTCCCTCAAATACTAAGCCGAAATCTAGTTGACACATCTATGCATCTATCTTTTGGCCATAAGTTGGCTTATATTGAGGACGGATCAAAGTCAGATTCTGAGTCCATGTATTTAAATGAACTTCTATGTATATTGACTCAAATGCCTGATAATATGAGATTACTTTGCTCTAGTGTATGTCAGTGGTACGTGCAGTATTCAGTCTACATTTTCTAAATTGTATACACAGCTGGTTGATATTGGTATTTCCATCCACATAATGTATTTAATGGGTAATTGAAAAGCTCGTCTGGTAGTATAATCATCATAATCGGCATTTTAGGTACTAACCATTTGATTTTCAGAGGGGGGAGGCTGTGACTTTCATACAAGCCAGGATATTTTTTGGCCAGATTATTTTTTCAATGTACACTATGTGCTATAGGAATTTTTTTTCAACTGGGTTTCTTTTTTCTTATGGACTAGGTGAGGGCCAGATTCTTTTTCAACCAAGGTATTGGTCAGATAACGATTGTTTGGCAAAAATCGGGGCATTTTTTTTTATAAAAAAGCAGCATCCCCACTGAAAATCAAACGGTCTGTGCCTTATCACTCTATATAACTTTCCTGTAATCTATAGTGCATGTGAAAGTGTGGTAGTGCAGGGTTATTTTGCGGCTTTTTATTTCATTTGTTGTCATATTTGAATTTCGTTATTTTGCGTGTTTCATGCAAGACTTGGCTTTTTGAACATTCCTCCTAGTCAATTAGACCAATTGAAAATGTTTCTTGCAAGACTTGGCTAGTGAAACAACGGCAGTAGAATACCGAAGGAACAAAGGGGTGACATTCACAAAAATCGAAGTCCAAAGACAGGGCAAAAACGAGAACACAGAAAACAATGACGTTAGACACAAAAACAATGACGCCAGACAGACACAAAGCACAGAACCAGAAACCACAACATTCAGAACAATTCGCCTAGTGGATAAGACGTAGGAATATACATAAATCGGCTCTGAAGATGTTCATATCAGCTGCAAAATGATTACGACAACGTTTGTTTCTAAAAAATCAGATAAAATCGAACCAAAGGTTGTTATTGTTATCAGGAATAACAAAAAATACCAAAAAGACGTCCTTGTCTTTTCACTGCATAATATTGTGCAGTATGAAGTTTGAATTAAGAATGGGACTAATATAACTGTTATATTAGTCCCAGGTTAAGCGCATAAAATGCTATTATGTAATAGTTACTTATGTAGAGGGCTGCATCCGGATTTACAGACTGCCTAAGGACCACGATACGGACCGTGTACCTCAGCCCAAGCCGAAGGCAATGGCTGAAACAAGGTACAGGTCCGTATCAAGTCCTCGTCTTCCGCTCGCACGGGCTGTAACAAGGTACACGGTCCCTATCGCGGTCCTTAGGCAATCTGTAAATCCGGATGCAGCCCTCTACTAAAGTTACTTTTAAATAAATACAGTATACCATGTGATAGTAATTGAACCAATTTTTGTAACAAAAGTGATATGAAATAATCTTATTAAATATTTTATTAAATTTGAAATCTGAGTTTGTGCGCGAACCGCCAAATTTTCCAAAAAAAACCTTGATGCCACCGTATGGCATCAACTTTAATAACATTGTGACATTTGTAACATTGTGAAAAATAATAAGGTTATGTTCATCCTGATTCCATTTAACAACAAATACAATATCAACAATTTACAACGATGAATAAAAGCATAAAGATTTAGCAACCAAATAAATGGACATTACTAGGTCAATGAAAACAAGAAAAGATGTTACAATCTTATCGTGCACTCGTTAGTTCATGAAATTGTCACATAAATCAACCTCCATGTATATATCTGTTAACAGAGTGTATTATATGATATTTTATAATTGTCTAAAACACCACGTCTCTACTGAATTCAACTGATAATTTTTTTGTCGTTTAGCAAACAAATATATGCATAAATAATCGCTATAAAAAGATCCTCCGTTACACCGATTTTAAATCGTTGAAGTTATTGTGAATAATATATAACACAAAAGTCTCCCAAACCTCCCATGGACACAGTAGAGGCCTTTTTCCCCCCGAGTTCAGCACAGGCTAGACAACCCATCTGTGAAATTTCATCACATTCTCATCACTATAATTTTCCCATCGTTTCTTTGTTTCCATTGCAACATCAGCCATTTCGATAGTTTGTGGTCTAAGATTGTATTCTGCAGTTTGCATACACCCTTTCTTTAAAATATTATCCGATTTTGAATTTTTTTCAATTTTTTTACCGATTTTTTACATTTCCATGGCAACAGCAGCCATTTACCTAAAATTGTGCTCAACAGTTCCTATACATCAATTCTTTAAAGTTTCATCCAGTTTGGAGCACTTTAAATTTCCTTACTTTTTTCATGGCATTTGCGGACACTGTAAATTCAAGACCTAATTGGTTTCTATCATCCTGGAGATTGGACTAAACGCGCGGAAAATTTCAGTGACAGAGAACGGCCCGGGAAGATTGAAAACTGTCCAGTAAAAACATTAGGTCTCCCAAGAGTCTCTGGTCTCCCAAAACTACGTTTGAATGAATTAAAATGTCTAAATACTCTTAAGACTTCAACGTTTTCGCATAAATAACAACGAGAATTTATTTATATTTCCACTGAATGTGTATTCTGTCGTACGATTTCATACATTGATCACAAGATTGAAAAATTGCTGACTAAAATGTAAATATAAAATGTGATTAAAGGTTAATTTGACATTGGACACACATCATTGTGCTGTTTTGAGAAAATACAGTTTATGACAGGATATGGAGTAAATATACATGAGACAAAGTCTCTACAAATACATGGCAAAACAAGCAAAAGAACAATGCTTTTATTGTTATTCTTTATCTTGAAGTCATCATAGGCCTTCAACAATGAGCTTTGCTGTGTCATACCTCATTGTAAGTAAGTAAAACAAAACATTACTTGCGATACTGCAGAATCATGATTATCATATTTCCACTGAGCTAGACTACTATAATTCGTCAAGTCAATGTTCTCTCTGTCTCGTATTGGTTGCTTTGTGAACATGTGTTCAGGTATGTTTTATGTAATTAGATTATTGTAGAGAGGGCTAAACCGGTGAACAATAGAAGTCACAGACACCTAGCCGACTTAACCACTGATTGCTAGAAGCTGTTTGTATCTGACACTTCGTTAGACATTTATTCCAACAAAAGCTAAAGACAAATTAATTTCATATTATAATTCTAGTATCATATTTAATGTCATAATTATATATTTGACAGACCTTGTAAATAAAGACTAAAAGCACGTCTGTCAGCCTTCAAAAGGACTTCGTCGTTCTCCCAAAAAGAGTTGATCTCTCTATAGTTTTTTTTTAATTATTATTTCTTTATACATAATGATTACTGTCAGCAAATATAAATATGTGTAAAAAAATACAGGAAACACCTACAATGGCTGAAAATTATAATTACATGCCACAATCTGCTAAGGAACTACACAGGAAAAACACGATTAAGACAAAAGACAAACAAAAACAACGATATAGGAACTCAGGACAGTCGGACTTGGTACCGGTCCTAGCAAAAGCCAGCGGTAGGGTTAAACCGGTTTATGGGTTCCAAACCTCCTGTTTCTCAATAGTTGAATAAGCATATGAATTAAACCCAATGCAGGTAGACTACCAACTCCATGACCACAACCTTGAAAGTAGTGAAAACGACAATACGTAATTTTGAAAAATGGGTCAAGGAGTGCTCCCGGCTACACTGCCGGCTAGCTCAAGGAGCCTAGTCTGCTGGCTAAAACACTGTCGCACTACGGAAGAAAAATCAATCAAAAAGGCTTTGGTCAAGAAACATATTTCAGCAGACATCGGTAGTATCGGTGAGAAGCCTGTATGGGTGTAAAATTTTAAGGTCACTAGATCTCAAAGCTAATTTAACGGATGCAAGCAGAGTATCTTGTCGATATCCTCCATTGCGTAAAGAATGTAAGTTACGCCCCAGCCTATCTGGATCTTTCATCAGTTATTGCATTTTTTAACAATATTTATATACGTAGAAACGAGGATTAGAAATACCCTTAGTAATAAGCTGTTTGCGAGAAACGCCATATATAGATATCTAATGTTCATATCTATAATTTCTTAAATGTATTCAACAACTTATGAAATCTGTAACCCTGTTGAAAGAGTTTGGCTCCAATAGTAAGGTTTCGTATTAAAATTGTCAAGAGTAGAACAAACGCGTGCGAATCGTACTTGTCGAGAAATATTCACCCCATAGGATGGAGCCAGAGGAATGTCGCCGTAAAGAAAAGGGAAATAAATAATAGTGAAATCAAAATCATCCCTTTTATCATATATTTTAGTCTTTATTTACAAGAGTCAATGATAATAGTTAGATCCAGAAAATGGTAGTATTTTGAATCATGGTAAGCTTTATTTAATTTCAGTTCTTGTGGGTAAATGATGTATACATAATCTAAAAACTGGGGATTTTCAATAGTAAGGATATCGTTAATATACCTGCTGTTATCATTGCAAATTGAAATAAGCTTATCACTGTTTTTTTTATTTTTTTTCATGAAGTCTCGTTCAGAACAGAAAAAGATATGCAATTTGTACTCATGGGAATACCTATGACCTGTTTATAAATAGTGTTGCCATGAACATATTTTCTTCAGGAGAAAAATAAAGACATTTTTTTTTTAAATTATGAATAAGATATTAAGTATACCGGTGAATACATCCAAATTAGGGGTATCAAGTTTTGCAGAATAACAGAATATTAACGTGTAAAATGTACCTACAATTTAGATGTAGAAAAAATAATAATCGTAACTTTATGAATTTGCAAACGTATACTAAAGCAAGATTTCG
Organism: Modiolus philippinarum; assembly: GCA_002080025.1. NCBI lineage: Eukaryota > Metazoa > Mollusca > Bivalvia > Mytilida > Modiolidae > Modiolus > Modiolus philippinarum. The sequence goes on along the minus strand of MJUU01066523.1, from coordinate 41,224 downwards.
ATAATTTATAACAATTATCAACATCGTATTAAAAAAATTAATTGTTTTTTATCTGACATTCGGAAAGTCATTTATTCTACTCATTAATTAGTACATGTAGAGCTTACATACAGTTACAAAGTTACTGTACGTGTCGGAAATTTTAATTTATTTATTTCCTAAGTATTTTGTACATATGTGATGTTGAAATTTCATTAAAAATATCGTGATCTAATTTACTAAATTAAAATTCAACAATACTTACATGGACAATAACTGTGTCAGACTTTCTCTACATACTCAAACTAGTAGATACGTAATTAACATCAACAATTAGTTAGATGTCATGCATAATTGTTAGCAATGATAAGTATATTTTGTATAATACAACAAGCAAGTTACATGGGAAATAAATTGTTATTAAGGTTAATAGCCAATGTACTATTTTTGGTTTGTGCATTAATTAGTCAGGTCAAAACTGTCAATTTTTTTAAATGTCACATTGAAACAAAGGAGCAGTATAAAAATAAAATTTATTATGAAATGTTTAAATATTTGTAATTTATGTCATTGATCGAATATTTCAGTGATAAAAGATTTTATTTCCTTATGAAAAAAATTTAAAATGTCAATTGCAAATCTATGAAGAAGGTAAAATTTATTTTCATTTATAAAAATACATCTCAAAACACGCACTCTTTGAGTTTCGTCAATTATTTATCTAAAAGTTATTTTGTTTTTTTTTTTGGAAAGGGGGGGGGGTATATTTTGATTGTTTTGTTTTTTTTATTTCTTACTTTTATTTAATTATTTTGTTTTTTTTTCTTTTGGTTTTGTTTTGTTTTGTTTTGTTTGTTTGTTTGTTTGTTTGTTTGTTTTGTTTTGGTTTTTTTTGTTGTTGTTGTTGTTTTGTTTTGCATTGTTTTTTAAGTGTGTATATTATAATTTTTAGAAGTTCGTTGGCATGTGTGTTATGTGTAAGACCACAAACACTCTCTCGCCATGTAAATTGATGACAACTCTGTACGTTGTTATGTAACAAAATTAATGTTTATTATTTTCCTATAATTAAATAAACACCGTTGACTTTTAAAGTTGAGTTTAATAAGATAAAAATCATGTATGACAAATTCAGGTCTAATTTCTTCCATACCAGATTATATACTAGTAACAGAGATATATATGTCTCTGCTAGTAATAAGTGATGATTGCATCTCAAAATTATCTGTGTGTCTAGTCAAAATTTTCATACCTTTATGTTATATAGCTAGTGATTTATTCCAAAATGGTCATTATTTTTAATCAGCGTATCCTCCTCCCACCTTCCCGTTGGTCTGCAGGGTGCTGGTCTGCACGGTGCTGTTGACAAAGCATGGCTATTTTTTTCAAATGTCGCTAAAATGCCATTCGAAAGTTTCGCTTAAGTGTACAATTTTTTTTGTCGCTAAAACCTCCCTATCCCATTAAAATTTTCGCTAAAACGTCCATCCAATTCGTTGAAATATCCTCCGAAAGTGTACAAATTACCTTTCAGGATATTATATTTATATAATGCAGTCTTTTTGTACAAGAGTTGTAAGTCGCAGATTTGTTGTTTGTATACTTACTAGTCTATCTGCACACATTAGTTTTTTTTTTTTGTTTTTTTTTGTCATTATGAACTGGTAACACATGTGGTATGCAAAAAGATATATTAAGTCCAAAATATTATCTTTCTTTTTTTTCGTCGAATTTTCAGTAATGGTATTTGCTTCTTGTAGATTTTTCTTGAAGCAATCTAACAAGCGACAAGAGATGTGCTTGGTAAAACTCGTTTTAACTGTTTGCGTCCTCATTCCTAAATTTCATAACCACTTTAAGGTAGTAGACCTAGGTCAAGGGACATAACTCTTAAAAATCACAGGTGAGTTTGTTGAAATCATTTTCATAAACAGATTCTAAGCCTCTGAGTAACATAGATGATTTTTTATTCTTTTTCACGTCAATGCTTAAAAAGCATTGATGAAACTAACTATTTCAAACGTCTTACTGATTTAAAGAGTTATCTCCCTTAACCTAGGTCTACCACCTTAAAGTCCCACATACTAATGCCACACCATCTTGTCTGCAGTATCATCTTGTACAAGGATTATCTCTTGACTTCAAAAGTCAACATTGTTTATTCAATTATATCCAGTAGTACTTGTGAACATCTTTTCTTCATATTTATAAATGAAAAATGTTTTAAAAAAATGATGATCTCAATTCCTACCCTGGAATACGATCCTAACATTTTGTAAATTTAGATGTGGAAATCACCGATTGCCGGTGGAAGCGGGAAGATGGTATAACCTACCACGAAATGATAGGTTGTGCCATCTTTGTGATTCCACCGACATCGGTGATGAATTTCATTATATAATGTCATGTAAATATTTAAAAAAGAGAGGCTACAACGTCTACCACAATACTGTACTCGAAATGCAAATATTATGAAGTTCATCAACAAACACTGCATTATTGGTGAAACTATGTAAATTTATTAAAATAATATCTGTGAGAGTCTGTCCTCCAGGTTAGTTATTTAGTCATTCTGTACATTTGTCACACACATGCTTACAATGTATACTCATTATATATATGTGTATTGTATATTTTCTCTGTAACTATGTTGTTTATGAGAATAAAGTTCAAAGTTCAAAGGAATCGAAATCAAAAGATTAAGCTGCTTTTAAAAAATATTCTTGATTTATGTAAGTTTTATGGAGGTATTTGAACTTTCCAATCGATTGTTTATATACTTGGTATTTATTCATCATATTTGTCTCATCAAAAAGTATTTATTTTAATATTTATTGCAAATCGATGTAGGTATGATATTATCATTCAATAAAAGTACTAAAGAGCGGAAGAGATGATTGTGGTAGCAACAATTGCTGCGATTTTCTTAGGTAAGTATAAATCACTAAAGAATTTTTACTACACCTAAAAATCGAGTTGCTTTTTAAATATTAAAAACTCCTCCCATATTACTAACTTCATGACAAACGTCATTGTGTACAACTAATAAAATGGTGCTCAAAAATCGAAATCACCGCGTTTCATTCCCATGAAGGCTAAAATTAAACTTTCCCTCAAGTATGATTTCCCCCAATATTTATTTATTAGAACGTTTATTCATATTGAAATGCGTATGATGTTATTGTAGGGCTCCATTTTTCATTAGCGGATCATGGTTGTCCATCTTATCCACGATATTGTTGGAAATACTGTAATGGGACAAAGGGCTGCCTGACAGGCTACTGCGATATGTTTGGAGATGAAGAATGTGTGTGTGCAGGATGTAGCAAAGATCCTAAAATAAGGGTAAAAATTATGTATGCATTTAGGGGACGACCATTTGATCGGGGAGGGGCTTGAGGGATTTTGTAAATAATTAATGCAAATAAATAATTTGATGTAGCATTTCAAAAAAATAAATAATTTGTTCGATATTCTCATGAAAATAATTTTTTTCTAATCAAATTGCCCAAGAACACCCCCCACCCCACTTCCCAAGAAAATTAAAAGGTCGCCCCTCGCGAATTATAAAAAGTGAATAATGCAAATGTATTGTAGGAATTTACATCCCAAAATTCTTTTGTGTCAGTTACTGTGTAACTCTAAAATTCTAAATTACACACTGCCGACCTTAGATTCTGTTATGACATTTATAGTCAAAATTTGTCATAAATAAATATTCGAATCTATAATGGAATGATGACTTGTGGCCTATCACAAATTAAAACAAAAATATAATTCAAACAATTACATTATTTATAAATTAACCGAAGATTCAATCAATACAATCATCGGTTCCATTTAGATCAAAAGAAGAGATAAATGATTGTACTTGTTATAGCAACATTTTCAGAAAAAAGCTAAATTAAACTAGATATGAATCTAAAATATGCTGTAAGTACTGCACAAATCTTATGAATACATATTCATTGATACATTTGGTGAGAATATATATATTTACACAACAATATACTTTTAAGTATCGGTATATACGTATAACCCCAGAAAGACTGTATTGAGTTACCCGGGTTCCAATGCTGTACCGGTTCAATATACATTTTTTGATAGATGATGGTAATTCTAATATGAGAACAATGGAAACCATGACGACCAGACAAATGAAAATCTCCAATAACAGTATGAGCGACGTCACAACAGTCTTTACGCTGAAACTGACGACGTCATAATATGTTTTGTGCACAAAAACGTCAGTAAATCTTATGTAATGGTCGTCATTACAGTGTACACTATAGGTCCGCCCAGATCATTAAATGTCATATTAGAATCGAAATAATTCATGTTCGCCGGTGGTTTGTAGTCGATTTACATATGGGTGTCCATTATTTTCGTCTGTTTTACCCCTCGCTCCGCTGCGCTACGCTCTGGGTAAAATATTAACGAAAATAATGGCCACCCATAAAACCACCGGCGCCCATGAATTGTTTCTTAAATATAACATAGCTAATTGTTATTATAGTGCATATTAATTTTCTTAATCTGTTCTATTTTGCTCAAGCTAGTATGTATGTTTTTAATCATGTGTGTTTTGTGTCATTGCCCCCTGTGGGTAAATGATTGGTATAATAAAAATATTTGATTTGATTTATATAATCCGACAGATTTTTAACAAAATAAATCCAACCCTAAGCTATCCATGCTTCAAGTTCAAAATGTCTACAAATATGGCACTTCCAGAAAACTAAAATCATAAGCAATCAGATACCAAATATTAACACTCTAGCACGTAAAGACTACTTCATAGAAGCTAGAAGCTAGGTACAGTTTTATTTATGCTATAACTAATCCAAGATTCTGATTATCGCAAAATATTCAACGAATGATCGAATAACGCAGTAATTCACGAATGCGCGGAGCGCATGAGTGAATTACAGCGTTTTTCGATCATGAGTTGAATATTTTCGATAATCAGAATCAAGGATTAGTTATAGTTTTTATTATATAGACTTTCACGCATATTTGATGGTTCCGTCATTTCATGAACTACGTTTTCAAGATTAATCCGCTGTGACGTTTACTTAACAACAACGTTGACAACGTCTATTGTGACGTCACTTCCTAGAGTGAAATTATGGAAAATAATTTCAGTTTTAATTATCACTTTTCTTTCACTGGGAAATCTCAATCTTTCACCGCTATCTATATAATAATAAGTACTACATAGCAAGGTAAGGGTCAAAATGTGAGACTTCTCATCATGAGCAATGCACATATCAGAATATGAAGTCTACTCTCAGAGACGAAGTTTCTTTTCTTCTCAAAAATTGTCCTCCAGCAAATTCAATGTTAAAATGTTTTTAGGTATGGTACCCCTTGAAAACTGTCATCATGAGGATTCCATTTACCAAATATGAACACAGTAGTATTAGTTAGGAGCTCTCTTCCAGAAACAAGGTTTATAAACTTTTTTTTTTCAATTTCCCTCTTGCCCATATCAAGATTTAAATGACTAAAATATGGTTCCATTATTATCATTATTAGCAACTCGCATACCAAATATCGGCACTCCACCACTATACTATCAAAATTCTAACCACTTAAGGTAGATAGACACTGTTGCGCTGCACAATTGAGGCTTGTTTAGGGTATATTGGGATACGGGATATTTACCACTTTTGTTAATGGGATATGGGATATTTGAGACAAAAAGTACTGGGACATGGGATATTTTTACTAAGAAAAACGGGATATTTCAATAATTAATGGGATATCTTCAATTTTCAAAGGGATATTTTCGTCCAGACTTACTGGGATATGGGATATTGGGACCCCTTAAACAAGCCTTGCAATTCAATCACGCATTAGAAAGATAAAGAGTCGGATACGGGGAAGGTTTGATTTTCGGGCCGGAACAGTAATTTGACGGCTTTTCCTTTGTGACGTCATAATTGAATAGCAGATGTGAAACGTCATGTTTCGTTTACTTTGCAGCGAATTAACTCCCTTTTCCTGAAAATATTGTTTAATCTTTGTAAAATATCTCCGTTAAAAGCATGGTGATATATATATTTTTTTTGTTGTAACCAATAAATTACATCATAAACTATCTGTTCACAAAAAACATCAAATTCTCATGGATAAAAAATTCATTTCTATTAAGCTAAAAAATTGCCTTTCCATATTTTTCCCGTGCATTCTATGTAAACTTAGGTGAAGAAATTGCTAAAAATAAGCAAACTTTGATCTTAATTCTAGAAAAAACAAGCATGGTGACAAATACTTTTTATTACAGATTTTTGATAAGTAGGATTGGTTCTTCAATTGTGCAAACTTACAACAAAATCTCATAGAAATGAATATTACTGTCTATCTACCTTAAAAATACCGAGGCTTTATTCCGTGTATGGCACTCGGTAGATGTCCTTTGTTCTGCATTTGGCTTCCTATTTCGATATGTTTGGTACTCCTTTCTGGACTACTTTTGGATGATTGCTTTCCATATTATTTGATTTTAATGTTGCTGATGAGAGGTTACTCCTTGCAACAAGCGTACAGCATACATGTAACGAAATTTACTGCTTTTATGCAACTTCAGTATTTTTTGTATTTTGAACCATTGGGCCGATGCAACTGCTGGTGGACCAGAGGTCCCCGAGGGTATTCACCGGCTTATAGTCAGACTTGTCTGACATGAAAATTTTACCTTGTGTGTCATGGAAATTTACTCTTTTTATCCAAATTCTAACCACTTAAAGATACCGAGGCTTCATTCCCTGTATGGCACTCGGTAGATCTCCTTGGTACCGAATTTGGCTTTCTATTTCGATATGTTTGGAAATGAGTACTTCTTTCTTGACTACTTTTGGATGGTGGCTTTTCATATTATTTGATTTAAATGCTGCTGATTAGAGGTTACTTCTTGAAAGACGTGTACAGCATAACGACAATTACTGTTTTTATGCAACTTCAGTATTTTTTTGTATTTTACTGTACCATAAAGAAGCCAAGATATAGTTTAACATTTGTTGCCTTGGTCAAAATCCTTACATATAGTGCTAATCCAATTAACTTTCAAGACTAGACAGATATACATGTACTTCATTTAAGGCTCACCTCATATACAAATACAAAATACATTAATTCGTTATTCACAATATATACAATAATCATATAACATAAATAAATACCAATAAAAAATTATTATTAGCTTAAAATAATAAAGGGCTCCGCAGAGTGCAACGTGATACGACCGCAGCATGTCGACCAATGAAATTTGAACGAGTGTAATTAAAAATGAATGTGGATACAGTAAAGAGCTTGGCACATTATAAAGCAGTTGGAAACAAACTAGGAGAAAAATCAAAATCTGTTGACCAACAAAAATTCCACTGAAATCAAGTGAAAAGCATTTTTCAGCTATTTGAACAACTGCAATTTAGGACATGTTTTGCCCCTTTTAGCTCTGAAATGGTAAAAAATGTCAAATCTGTCACATACTACTTAAACCTTATGTTAAGATGAATCCAAAAAAAATAAATCGATTGAAATACAATGAAAAACAAAGATTTCATATATTTAGAAAAGTTGTTATTTTTGCCTCTTTGACCCAACATAGCTCGGAAACGGTAAAAGCTACACCAAGGTAAGAGCTACACTAAATCTCTTGGCATATTACCAAAATCCTATAACAAGAGGGATCCAAAGAAAAAAAATCCGATCAAAATGTGATGAAAAATAAAGATTTCACATATTCCAGAAAGTTGCAATTTTGGCCCCTTTGACCCCTAAAGCTCGGAAACGATAAGAGCTTTCTAAAATCGGTTGACATACTACTGAAAGCTAACAACAAAAGGAATCCAAAGAATAAACCTATTCAAATCCGATGAAAAACAAAAATAAAATTTAATCTTCATGTTTAAAATTTTGGACCCCTTTGGCCCTTAATAGCTCCGAAAGAAACAAGTTATCAAAAATCTGATGTGGCCGCGCTAGTTAATTTTTATTAAAGAATCAATTGCAATAAAGGGCTACGCAGAGCGCAGCATGTCGACCACTGTTTGAACAAGTGTAATGTAAAGTAAATGTGGACATGGTAACTAGATGGACAAAATTAGGAGCTTGACACAATAAACTGGTGAACATAAAAATTAGCCCTTTTGATCCCTATGCAAGAGTTATGCTAAATCCGTTAATATACCACTGAAAGCTTACATCAAGAAGAATACAAGGAAAATAAATCCACCGAAATCCATCTAAAGAGAAAGATTTTAGATATTTTGAAAAATTGCAAATACGGCCCCTTTGACCCCTTTAAGCTCAGAAACATAAAGAGATACGCAAAATCTGTTGGCATATTTCTGAAAGCTTACAACAAGAGGATTCCATAGAAAAAATCAAATCGAAATCTAATGAGGAAATAAAGATTATACATATTTGTTATAATTGCAATATTTTGGCTCCTTTGACCCCTCATAGCTCCGTAGGCATATTAATAAAAGACTAAAATAAGAGGAATGTAAAGAAAAAAAATCCCATCGAAATCCGATGAAAAATAAAACATTTGCAATTTTGGGTTCATTTGGCCACTCATAGCTCGGAGAAGAAACAAATTATCAAAAGTATAATAGTCCTGCGCTATGTTAATTTTTTTATAAGGAATCCACTGAAAAAAAATGCATTAAAATCGGACTAAAAATGAAAAATATTTTTTTGAGATTCACCCCTTTTTGGCCTCATTTATCTCATGAACGGTACATGCGACATGAAATTTGTCGACATACATCTGATTGGAAATTTCCTCAGGAGTACATTGAAAGAAACCGCATCAAAATTTGATAAATAATAAAAATTCTAGAGCCAATTAAGTGAAAGCACTCAATTTGGCCCTTTTTGGCCAGTTTTTTTAAAACGGGAGGGGCCTCAAAATCAAACACCATATATATTCTTCCTTTTGTGCCAATGAACATAGTGTTATAATTTCATGAGGATTTTATCAACTAGAACTGAAGTAATTGTCTACAGACGAAGACGCGGACGACCGTCGGACGACGACGACGACGACAACCACAACGACGACAGTACCATACCATTATACGACCTCAAATTTTTTTTTGCGGTCGTATGAAACCACCTAGAGAGTCACTCTAAATAACCTAGAGAGACAAGCCACATACCAAATGTAAAAATTTTAATATTTCAGGGGAAAAGTAAGAGTTTAAGTTATTACCAGCACTGATGCCTAGAGCAGGTGAATAAAATGCTACCCAAATACAATATATTGGTCTCAGATAGCTAAAAAGGAAGGAAGTTGATAAAAAGGGCCCAACATTTAAAAAAAATCAGTAAAAGACAAAAATGTAATCGGTATTTAAAGAGCTACATTCCTCATATCAAACCCAATGTCACCCTAATCAGCAACAGTCTTTATATTTGATAAAACTACTTTGATTGTTTTACTTCGAATGATCACTGCCGTTTGCAAGACGTCTTCATATTTTGTCTAACGACTGATATTTATGATAACCGTTTACAGGAAACACGATATTTAAAATGTTTTTGCTGTGCATCTTTTCATCCCGACTTTTTTTTCAGTATAGAAATTATGGTTGTGTGGCAGAGAGGGATGGATCAGATTTGAAAATATCGACAGAAGCACCAGATACACGAGAATCAATTATCAGAAACCAGATCAGGAAGTTCTGGCATAGTAGTCGGCTTCTGAAACCTAATATATGGATGAAGACAGAAATGAAACCCGAAGTTGTAAGGGACAGGAGAATGCGTCATGGGAAAAATAGAATTCAAATCAAAAGTGGAAGGACGCATCATTAAAATTAAAATTTTTCCTTTATGTTGTTTTTGTTATTCATTTGTAGAAATAACATGTAGTTATTACAGCACTTTCAAATTTCGAGTTCTCATTTTTACATATAGTTATTTCTACCGCTCAAACCGGTGCTAAGGGCCGTCTTGGTCTTACTATGAGGTATGAGTAAAGCTCATTGTTGAAGGCCTCATGGTGACTTCCGAGATGGAGAACAACAATAAAAGCGTTGTTCCATTGCTTGTTATTGTCATGTTTTTGTAGAGATTTTGTCTCATGTGCATTTACTCCACATCCCTTCATTTCTTATTTTAGTGTCAATGTTCCGAATAACATGTTCAGGAAGTATTGCGTGCATATTGCGTTTTTATTATCACATTTGAAAAAAAAACTCTTCTTTAATCTCTTTTTTTATAAAAAGAAAACTAAACAGCTGAATGAAAGCATTTGTTTTACATAAAAAATGAAAATTGTTTTACATGAAAAATGAAAACACCATAGTTTGCATGACATGTTGCAATAGAATACTTCATATATTGTGGACAGTTTGTTATTTAAATCACATCACAGACTAAACCATAAAGATTATCTTACAAAACTTGAACTTTCATTACGTTCTTGATAAACTCTCGACATATAGCACACCTCCGCAATGATGGCGAACAGCTGGAACAAGAACAAATATGTCCACAAGGCATAAACACTATGTTTACTTTGTTTTCCAAACATATTTTACAAATTTTATTTTGTTCTAATTTTCGGTTTTCTTCAAGTATTTCATCTGTCTCTGAAAAATAAAAGAGCAAACAAGATCAGCCATGCTTAATTATGTCGCCCCAGACGTAGTCAGGACGACATATTGTTCTTTGTCTGTTTCTTTGTTTTTTTCTTTATTATTCTTTCTTTCTTCCAATGATTTTTGTCCGCCTATTTTTTCAAACATGTCTGGACAGAATTCATTCATACTTGGCACAAAGTTGGAGCACCATACATGGATCAACAAAAATTTTCAAAATGGCCGCCATTTCCAAGAGGTCGGTCAAAATAAGTCAAAATTTCAACTTTGTCCGATTTCAACGAACATTGATTTCTAGGTAGATTTTGACGCTGCGAACAATATGGAAACATCGAATTGGCTGTCAGGGGAAATTGCAAGTCTAGTTCAATGTATTTTCTCTGTTAATTTGTTGTCATTTGTCATTGTGGCATGGCACATTAGACAATAATTAGTAAAAGACGTGTAATTTACACACCGTCTCCAAACAATCGTAAAACACAATATAAATCATTTTCCAAAGGAAGATAGAAAAAGGCAAATTTGCTTGAATCTTTCAATATACGATTTCTTGATTTCGCAACTGACGGGTTGTAAGGGAGAACAGACAGTGGTACTCCAATAGGGGTACTTAGATAAATAGGTTAAGACAGCTAACTATTAATGTTATTCCTTTAAATGTCAGATTTGTTATTTGTCAGATCTATTTAATTGTTTGGTTTATGTTTCTATTAGCTCCGTTTTGCCTTTTAAATCTTTGATATCCGGAATAACTGTGTTGCCTTTTGGCTTTTGTTTTTCTGTTACTACTACAATTATAATACAAATCTTTGATTTATTTTACAAGTTTTACTTGATTTTGAAAAATCTGTGAAATGCTTAATTAAATGTAGACTCCAGTGTGCAATTTGTACTATTAGCTACTGACTTTGAAAATCACTGAATTGACAATAGGATAAAACGTACCTGTGTCGGACATCTTTAATGATGACGACGGTGGACAATCACTACATATGTCTTTTGAAGATGAAAAGTCTGTGGCGATAGGATTTTTTGTGGCTGGCATAAAATTACGCCTCGTTTGCAAGATAATCAGGAGATCTTCTGCATTGAATTCTGTGTTTCCTTCAAAAATATATACGCTATAAAATTAGTCAACGCATTATTGCAATACTTTGCAATTTTTTTTAGGGATAACATTTACTGATGTTTCGCAGGAAAACACAGCTGTTTTTACTGAAAGCATAACATATCGGTCAGTTGTTTATACTATAGGGTTATTTCATGAATATTGGGGGATATTGGCTCGAGTAGAATTTTATATGGAACGAGCTTGCGAGTGCAATATATATTCTACGAGGGATAATATTCGCCAATATTCATGCAATCTGTATAGCAAAGCAAAACTTTCTGTTAAAAGAGAGATATTTGTTGTCAATGACGTCATGAATTTGAGGTCATATTTGCACTAGTGCAATATATACAGATTAATACATGGGCATTTCCATATTGGCCTGGTTATCATCCCGAGACACCAATATTTGCCGGAGACGAAGTCGAGGAACAGCATGGGTCGAGGGATGATAACAAGGTCAATATGTAAATGCCCCTGTATTAAACTTTTTATAACATACTTCCGACGTTTAGAAATGCCAGGCCGATATGGATCGGAAGTCGTTTATTTGCCTAGGCCAATACGGACCGGAAGTCGTTTATTTTGTCTGAGATGCCCGAGAAGCATAAAATAACCTGCTATTTTCCTGGGGTGTGAAAATATGGATAGTGTATTTCCGGTCATATTGATCGTGCAATAACGCTGTTATTACTACTAAGTATGTAATAAGGAAATTTATTGCGCGCTTACATCTGGTTGCTTTCATAGGGAAATATTATGTTGCTACACAATAAAACTGTTTATATAACTCTATAAAGTTTTTTCAAAGAACACTGAAGAATGGTCGACAAAATATATGCCTGTTTTTTCTAGTACAAGTTTTACAACTTGTATTTGATGTGTAAGAGCAAAAACACTGTCCCAAAAGCTGCTTGGTCAGGGATTTGTTCAACCTATGTTAATTTCATCCCTCAAGAAATTCTATGGCCGTCACCATAACATCATTGAAAGATATGACGTGTCAGTATCCCAAATGAAAGAGGACATTTTAAGCTAGATTCACGTCTTCCCGGATTTGACTACCGACTTGGACATTTTCCTAGATTGACTCGCTCACAGTGTGACGGGTACTGTTAACAGAGCAGGACATGCTTACCCTTCCGGAGCACCTGATGTCACTCTCAGTTTCACTGGAGCTCACACTGTGAGTGCCTTTGTTTTGAATGTTGTGATTTCTATTTCTGTGCTTTGTATCTGTCTAACGTCATTGTTTTCTGTGTCTAACGTCATTGTTTTCTGTGTTCTCGTTTTGGCAATATCTTGGGACTTTGATTTTTGTAGATTTCACTCCTTTGTTCTTTCGGTATTCTACTGCCTTTATTTCATTTGATGTTCTCCAAGAAGGAAGAAATGTTGATTTTAAGTCTACTAAGTAGATCGGCGATAATGTTTTGAACATAATATTAATGGTAGTACAATGAGCGCTTCTGTGACTAAAAGAAATGATTTCCAACTAGAATGATTCAGCATCTGTCGTTGGTAGTTTGGTGGGGGTTACATGAATTCGATTTGAGTTCATTTCCACCCTTTTCCTGCATGTTAATCTTCGACAATTTTAAAAACCTGTTGTATTAAAATAGAAGTTACTTGACTTTTTAGCTCACCTGGCTATGCCAGGGTGAGCTATTGCCATTACTTGGCGTCCGTCGTCCGTCCGTCCGTCTGTCCGTCCGTCCGTCGTTAGCTCACTTTCAAAAATCTTCTCCTCTGAAACCACTAGGTCAAATGAAACCAAACTTCAACTGAATCATTACTAGGGTATTTTGTTTCAAATTTGTTATTTTGTATGTCTTAGGTCAAACAACATGGCTGCCGTTACTAAAAATAGAACATAGGGGTAAATTACAGTTTTTGTCAAATTACTCAAAAACCACTACAGATATCAAAAATCTGACATGGGATAAAATGATCAGCATGAGAAGATCTACCCATGCTGAAATTTGAAGAAAATCTGATGATCCGTCTAAGAGTTATTGCCCTTTTTCCGTAAAATTTTCAAAATTTTTATGTTTTTTTTATTTTTTATTAAAAAAACTATAACAGATAGAGGTTAATTGTAAATTTCAAAAATGTTAAGCATATTAAGATCTACCCACATGGAAATTTTGAAGAAAATCCAAGTACCTATATATGAGTTGTGGCCCTTTATTGGTCAAATTTTTCGCGATTTTATACTTTTTGTCCTATATTTCAAAAACGCTTTGAGATAGAGGTCAAGTTTAAATTGCAAGAACGTTCAGCATGGACTATATTTTTTTGAACACGGTCAAGTTTTCCGACCTCTTCCAAGATGGCCGCCAGCGGGGAACTTAGTTTACTATTTGACCTAATGGGAAATTCATACAAATAACTTCTTCTTGAGAACCACCGAATGGATTTGAACCAAACCTGGCATGAATGATGCTGATGAGGTGCTGACCAAGTGTTGTAACTTTGGTGCCGATCTGCCATCCAACATGGCCGCCAGCGGGGATCTTAATTTTAACATTGGACCCTATGGGAAATTACATATAAAGAACATCTTCTTGAGAACAAACGAATGGATTTGACCCAAACTTGGCATGAATGATGCTTATGAGATGCTGACAAAGTGTTACTACTTTGGTGCAGGGGAACAAAATTTTAACATTGGATCCAATGGTAAAATTATGCATACAACGAACTACTTGAATTGCTTAAACCATACTTGGCATTGATAATGCTTGTGAGATGCTGACTAAATATTTTTTACTTAGGCGTCGATCTGTCATCGTATATGAACAACAGCATTGGACCCTATGGTAAAAACGCACAAAGATCTTCTAGAGAACTGCCGAATGGATTTAAATCAAACATGACATGAATGATGCCTGTCCGGTGCAGACCAAGTGTCACCAACTGTGAACTTAATTTAACAGAGTATCTTTTAGAGAACTGCAATAGATTTAAACAAAACTTTGCATAAATGATGCTTATGAGAAGCTGACCAAGTGTTGTTTCCTCTGTGCTGATCTATCATCCAATATAGCTGCCAGCAATGAATTGGGCCCTTAGGGGAAATGCATGCAAAGATATAATAGAAAACCACTGAATGGATTCAATTTAAACATTGAATAAATGAAACTTGTGAGATTTTGACCAAGTTTGCTACTTTGCTGCTGATCCGTCTTCTGACATGACCACCAGTGGCAAAACTTAGTTTAACATAGGACCCAATGGGAAATGCATAAAAAGATCTTCTGCTCTGAAACTGCTTGAACAATTTCAGTAGAATTTTGATATAAATAGTCCTTGGGTGACCCTCTTCAAAGTTTTATGTTAAATAGCTGCCAGCAGGGAACGTAGATTAACATAGGCCCTTTAAGTTTGGAAACTGCCTTCAAAAATCTTCTCCGAAACTGCTTGAACAATTTTAATTCAATTTTATACAAGTTTCTGATTTTTATGTACATACACCACCAAAGATGGACTATCAATTTGGAATAATAGTGCTGCATAGGACCCAGGTGAGCGATACAGGCTCTTGAGAGCCTCTTGTTTAATTGTGCAATTTAATTAGGAAAAATAATTTCCACCGATGCTGTCGAGAAATACATCACTCACGTTTTCTTTAGAATCATTTATAGTAAACTCATCCCTTTTGTTGCTGCCAATAACTCCATCGATTATCAAGCGCAATTTGCATAAATGGCTTCACGCATGAGAGACCAACATTAGATTTATACTTCCCTTTTATATACTACTACTTTTTGTTGAAAACTAAGGAGTACAATGTATCTCCTACATGCAAAGCTCTGTCCTTAGCTGATTTTGGCTTTCCATTTAGATCATGTTCTCTATCAGTTTTTGAACATCCACGAGATTATGGACTTCCAAACGTTAAGATTTTATTTGCACTGAAGAGACATAAGTTATCATATGGCCATATGCAGAAACTAAATTTACAGTAACTTCGGTATTTTGTTATTTGTCGCTCATTATAATTTTTGGCATGTTAAATTCAGTCTCGAAGGAAGGAGAGGAGCAAATATAGGAATATGGAGTAAATGTACATGGGACAAAATTCTATAAATATATGGTAAGATTAAGCAAATAGGACAATGCTTTGATTGTTGTTGTTAAATATAGTAGGTTTTGAGAGATCGGGAAGAAAATGATTTCTTGTAATATTAATAATTGCTTGCACGTTACTCGCACTTCTATATAATATATAACTTCAATCATTTCGTAAAGTCTATACAACTCCAAAAACTTGACAACATGCTCATTTTTCCCCTGGAAGGACTGTGTAAAAATTAGAGAAATGCTTTAACAAAACTGATGTCATAAAATAATTTAACGTCCTTACTACTACTATTAATTTTATGGCATAGCATACGATACAAATGAGTTTTTTCTTTTCTATGATCATATTACGCCCTTGAAATATACAAAATATAGATACATATGTAAGATTTAATATAACCGAGACTGATCAGAATAAATTTGGTCAATTGATCTTGTTTTGTCATTTCCATCTCCTTCTTTCCAAAAGTAATGACAAAATATGGGTATAGTATACAATCAGTAATCAAAGCTTTGTTCGTTTGGCACCATGAGTCAGTAAGACAACCGACCACCCACTTTTCTGATAACAACCAGTTCATTCTTCTTTGCTTTCCTAATCCCATCTTCACCTAAAGAACGACTGAATCATGTTGCGAGATAAACAAGCACATATATGAGTTATATGCGCTCAGATCTTGCATGAGTAATACCTTGAAATAAAATTTAAGTGACTATATCACCAACACAGCTTCCGACTCTTTTAAAATAAAGTTGTCCAAAAGTTCATGAAGGTAATATTTAGCAGCAATATATTAATTAGAACAAATGCAAAATTAACTGCAATAATCATTTTCTGTTACTGTTATTATTACACCAAATCTTTAAAAAAAAATCTATAGCAATACTGCAAACTACATAAATAAAGGGCTACGCCGAGCGCAGCGTGATACGACCGCAGCATGTCGACCACTGAAATTTCAACAAAGGTAGTTTAAAGTGAATGTGGACACAGTAAAGAGCTTGACACAATAATTAGATGGACACAAAAAGAAGCTAGACACAGTTATTAGCTAGAAACAAAATAGGGAAAAAACCCTTTTGATTACTTACTGATAAAAAACCGCAAGAGCTATGCAAAATATGTACTATCAACTAAAACTTTACATCCATAGAAATTCAAAGAAAAATCCATCGAAATCTGATGAAAAATAAAGATATGACACATTTAGAAAAATTGCAAATTTTGGCCCCTTTGACCCCTTGTAGCTCCGAAACAGTAAGAGCTACAAAAAATCCGTTGACATCATACTGAAAGCTTAGCTCAAGAGGAATCCAAAGAAAAAAATCCCATCGAATTCCGATGAAAAATAAAGATTCGACATATTTAGAAAAATTGCATTTTTTGGCCCCTTTGACCCCTTATAGCTCGGAAACAGTAAGACCCACAAAAAATTCGTTGACATACTACTGAAAGCTTAGATCAAGAGGAATCCAAAGAAAAAAATCCCAT
>MJUU01066523.1:0-23659 GCA_002080025.1 Modiolus philippinarum | reverse complement strand
TTAGATCAAGAGGAATCCAAAGAAAAAAATCTCATTGAAATCCGATGAAAAATAAAAATTCTACATAATCTGCAAATTCGCAATTTTGGCCCCGTTCGGCCCCTCATAGCTGGGAAAGGAAACAAGTTACCAAAAATCTAATAGCTGAGTGCTATATTAATTTTTCGCAAGGAATCCATTGAAAAAAACTGCATCAAAATCGGACTTAAAATAAAAAAATTATTTTTTTTGAGATTTGCCCCTGTTGGGCCCCATTTATCTCGTGAGTGGTACATGCTACGTGAAATCCGTTGGCATACTCCAGATTGGAAATTTCCTCAGGAGCACACTGAAACAAACCCCATCAAAATCCAATAAATAATAAAGATTCTACAGTCAAATATGTGAAAACACCTTATTTAACCCTTTTTTGGCCCCTAATTCTGAAATGGGTGGGGCAAAAACCTAAAGGAAAAAAACGTTTCTCAAGAATGTTCCAAGAAACATTATACTAAGATTTGAAAACAATCCATCCACTAGAACCAAAGTTATGCTGTCCACAGACACGAAAATACCTAATTTTCCCCCTTTTTGGCCCCTTTTTTGCCTCTTTTTCAAAAACGGGTTGGGCAGGGAACACGAAATTAAAACCCGGGCTTAAGCTTGTGCCAACAAAGATCATACTAAAATTTGATAACAATCCGTTCACTAGAACTAAAGTTATGCTGTCCACAGACGCCGACGCCGACGCCGACGCCGACGCCAGCGCCATACCATAATACGACCGCAAA
The DNA here is from genome assembly GCA_002080025.1 of Modiolus philippinarum. Taxonomy (NCBI): domain Eukaryota; kingdom Metazoa; phylum Mollusca; class Bivalvia; order Mytilida; family Modiolidae; genus Modiolus; species Modiolus philippinarum. The sequence goes on along the minus strand of MJUU01066523.1, from coordinate 22,889 downwards.
ATTTTTGCGGTCGTATAAAAAATCAAAATTTCAAAATAGTGGCACATTTTTAAAGTTTTATGTTTCGTGTTGTTTTTTATTTTCAATAGAATATTGAATGTTTTTGTATAAATTTGAATATTGGTCAAATCATTGTTGTGCATACAAAAGATATAAAGAAAAAAAATTCTATCTATTATAATGATTGGAATATAATACCTTTGTTGTAGACAACCTGTTTGACAGCTCCCATTACTTCCTGTTTAGGGTAATCGAACCCTAATAAAGCTTGCACTGCTGTGGTATGAAATAAATCTTCAGTATACAAATCAGTTACGTAAAATTGATCTGTAAACGTAAAGCAAAGAATAAATGTATGCAAAATCAAGCAAATAATATTACACCTTTTGATCATTAGTCTCTGAACACACACACGTGCAAAAAAAACCAAAAAAAAAAAACAAAAAAAAACGTAAAGAGAACAAAAGGAGAGCGAAATAAAATATGAATTTCAGTGCCGAAGCAAATAAAATTCATCTGTACTTCTTGCTTATCTTTGTTTTGTTTTGGATTTTTACTTTATATAAAATAATTGTTTTCCTCGTGATTTTAATTGTATTAAATTTATAGATAAAAATATGGCTTTTTTTCATTTTACTCATCTTCAGCCCTTGATAATGATCTTGGCCCTTCACTCAACAGATTCGGGGATGGACAACAAAATACCGCGGTTACTGTTAATTTATTTTCTGCATAAGCGAATTTCGACATCTTATGTCTCTTCCGTGAAGATCAAACCACAACATTTTAACCGAAACGTGTAAAAGCTGATAGAGAACAAATAACAAAAAGGATGTAAATAGAAAAGCCAAAATTCAGCTAAGGACAGAGCTATGCACGAGGGAGATACTCCTTAGCTTTAAGCAAAACTTTGATAAATTTAGATATTGAAATGGTGAATAAAAGGATATGGAGTAAATGCACATGAGACAAAGTCTCTACAAATACATGGTAAAAAACAAGCAAAGGAACAACGCTTTTATTGTTGTTCTTCATCTTGAAGTTTCAATAAAGTCGGGTTTTGGGTCAGCACCGAAGTACCGACTACTGGGCTGGTGAATACCCTCGGGGACTAATAGTCCACCAGCAGAGGCATCGGCCCATTGGTAACAAATAACTAAATACATAAGTTACTGTGAATTTATTTTCTGCATAAGCGCATTGCGACAACTTATGTCTCATCAGTGCAGATCAAACCAAAACATTTGGAAATCCTTAACCGAAAAACGTGTAAAAGGACCTGAATATTCATATTCATATTATTAAGAGAAATTACATCGTCTATGTAGCGGAAGCTGAAATAAAGGACTGGGGTAAATGTTTTTGTCTTCTTTGAATAAGCTTTCAAAAATGAGTTTTTGGTCCATCGACCCAAAACAGTCCTAAACTACATGTACGAAATGGAGACTTTAAAAAGACACATATTTTCTCCACCACATTTAATCCGCTATCTGATATGGCTTCAGAGTTGCTTGAAATGTTTAGGGAGACAATTATGTTACTAAAATAAAGTAGAATTCAAAGGGTCAGTCTAATCAAGCCATGAACAGCTGATGTATAAAAAGTGATATGTTCTTAGACAAAATGTTTAAATGCCCTTCTTTGTTCTCCACTGCTCTCCACACTTTTGATTTTTTTGTACTGGAAATTTCTGTTTCAGTTTTGAAGAAGCAACTGTGTATTTAAATTTATTTAAAAAGGTATATTGACGGGATGCTCAAATAACAAAAAAATAAAATTGGCGAAGCAATTTTGGATTAAATGTCATATTATTACACCCCATCTATCATAATCAATTCACAATGTATATAAAGTCGTCAATTAATTAAATTTGACAACCATTTAGAACACATTTTCAGATAGTAACGAAAGTAAAAATATATTTTTTTTGCTATGCAACAAATTATCATACACTTATTTACTGGCTATGGTAACAATAGCAAGTTTATGGTTTCCCGAGACACAACTATTTCCCGATGCGAAGCGTAGGGAAATAGTTACGGAAATAAAAGACGACATTAAGAACTAAGGCACTGATAGTGTGAACTCCAATGAAAACGGGGAGTGACATCAAGTGCTCTGGAAGGGTTAGCATGTCCTGCCCCCACTAGCGACATCCGGCACACTATCAGTGAGGCATAAAGTGTTTTGAAAGGTCTGTTTGGTGGCAGGATTGGTTAATATCATTTTCTAACCCTTAGAAAAAAAACCAATGAAACAACGTTAGTGGAATACCGAAGGAACAAGAGAAGCGATGACATCCATGATACATGTTACTTCTCTAACCTTCAAACAGTATCATGGGGAATTTTGAAAAGGGAAAGAAAGAATGGAGAAAGGGATTAGAGAGAAATTGATGAAAGAATTAAAGAATTAGAGGAAGGGGTGAATAGGCATTGCTTTTTAAATGTTGTCACCTTGTGATAATTCCAAGATAAATCAATGTGGTAAAGGGGTATTTTCGTGCATCGTTTACGGTCTTTTTTGTTTTCCTTTCATCGATTTCTGGATTTTTTATTCACCGTTCACTCGTGCATGAGGGAGTCTTCGTTCATCGTGCTTTTCTTATTTATTCCCCGTGTTTTCGTGATTTGTAGGGCTTATTATTCGTTCGTGATTTTTACGATCAATACGGAGTAGACGATGTGTACGAGTTTCAACAAAATTTATGAAAAAAACTTAATTCCAGAGTAACAATAACTATGTGCAAACAACTTTGTTGCGGGGCATGTAGTTTTTGGTATATTTATCCGTCAAACGCTGGTTTACCTTTGAGTTAGCTGATATCTCTGATTTATGATTTAAAAAACTACATTGTCACAACAATTTTTTCGCTAAATTCACCTATCTTCAATGTCGGGTATGTAGAATAAGAGGCTTCAAAAAGAGCAAATGAAGAGTAAACGATGTTTCAACTATTTTGATGCAAATACTAAAAGTAAAAAAGCAGGGAAATATGAAAAATGTGTCCGACAAGTCTGCATCAGATTCAAGATGGCCACCATCATGGAACATACATGTAGTTGAACATTGAAACTTATTAGAAAACACATTCATAGACCTTCTTCTTTGAAACTACTTGTTAATTGGAATAAAACTTAGTCTCTATAATCCTTTGGTAGTCCTCTTTATAAATGTGTCCAACAAGTCACATAATCCAAGATGGCCGCCAGGGTGGAACTTAGTTCAACATTTGACCCTTTAGTAAAACACATTTGAAGATCTTCTTTGAAACAACTTGGCTAATTGGAACCAAACTTGGTCACAACTGTCCTTTATTTACCCCCTTTGAAAAATGTGTCCGGCAAGTCTGCATTATATCCAATATGGCCACCAGAGGTGAACATAGTTTAACATATGACCCAATGGAAAAGCATTCTAAGATTCCTCTTAAGCAAGAGAACGAACCAGAACCAAACTTGGTCACAAAAGTCCTTGGTGGTCCTCTCAAAACAAAGAGTCATATGGGAAATGCATTCAAAGATCATCTCCTCTGACACATTGGACCATATTGCATCAAGGCCTTTAATCATACTAGAAAATGAGACCCTTTAACATTGAGGTTATTTGGAATGCATTGATCAGGAGAACCTCTAGCCCTTCTAACTTTTCTATGAGAAGGATACTGGAGTGTCCTGATTTGCCAATTTTGGTATTCTATCTAATGAGACGCTTTTTGTTAGCCAGGTTGCTGCAGAAACAACAAATACTAAGACTAAGCTTCATATATCCAAAAGTTAGGATTGTTGTGCCATTTTAAAATCTCATTGGCATATATGCAATTGTGCCTGCACTTAGCTAATTAACTTAATTAATAAATTACGGAATCGTGGTTTCCGTCATCGGTCCGAAATTATACATGCAGAGTTGGTAAAATTTATAATTATGTCCCTTGATTGAAAACTCAGATTTCAAATTCGTATTATAAATTATTTATTTTACGGAATAGTCTTTCTTCCACTAGGAAATATTTTTAGTTTGTTATATTTTTATGGTAAAAATTAAAGCTTTTTTATATTTTTGATGTACAAATTATTTAACTGAAGTTCTAACTTAAGCTAGGAAAATATATGTTTAATACTTATTTCTTTTCAGATATATCAGTGGTCATACTGTCAGTGAAATAAGCCACGATACCTACATGTACCACACTTCCCCTAATTCTGAGGGAATCGAGAAGTTCGTCGGACAAATTTCTCATAGCTAAAATTGGTTTAATAAAGTATTTAATCTCTATGAATTACTTATTTTGAATTTAAACAGAATATTTTCAACAACGGCCTCACTTGGCGTCCGTCGTCCGTCACAATTAGTCTATAGTTTAGTGTTTGGTTTGTTAGTTTGGGACTTTGTTGTCTTTTTCAACATCTGAATCACTCAGAAATATTGCTCCTGCTACACAGGCTTTATTACATCGCGAACTGTCTTTGGTTGGTACTGGACAGATCATCCAATCAAACTCAAAAGGAAGAAAAAACAACGACAGTAAAATACCGAAGGAACAAAGGAGTGAATTTTACAAAAATCGAAGCCTAAAGACATGGCTGAACCGAGAACACAGAAAACAATGACGTTAGACACTAAATAATGACGTTAGACAGATACAAAGCACAGAAATAGAAATAACAGTCCGATCACAGATAAATTTTAAATCTTTTAGTGCTACAGATGGGTGATTTACCATAGAATTGTTTATTTTGTTTTTTGTCAAAGTTTTCAAACTAACAATGCTCTCTTGACCGGGCGGCCTATTCCCCTCAAGGATATTGGATTATAAGGCCGAGACAGGTTTGTAATTGTTTTTATTTTGACCTTTTTGTACAATAAATGACGAAAAGATGTTCCTATGGCTATACATGTGATATGGTTGATTGTTGAGACAAAATCATGTAGATGACATTTTTACGGTATGCATGTGTGTCACATCTGTTTTTGATAGCATTATGAATAATATATTACATACTATGTAGATCATGATATTACGTCAAGGATGAAGGTCTAAAAAATTTAAAAAAAAGAAAATATAAAAGTTGATGAACGAAAAGACTTTAAGAATTTGGTGCTTGCATGCACTAAACACATTGAAATAAGGGTATTAATTAATCACGGAAACCCCTGGAAATGAAAAAATATGCAATCACGATTCACGAAAATAACCCTTTACCACCTACAATACATGCAATCACGATTCACGAAAATAACCCTTTACCACCTACAATACATGCAATCACGATTCACGAAAATAACCCTTTACCACCTACAATTAACATATACAGTGTCAGTTACAAAGCACAGTGCACAATGGACCAGTTCAGAAAATGTACCGCATTCTGGGATTGTGGTAGTTCACGACGTTGGTCAAGACATATTTCGCGAGTATTACGGAATTTCTGAATCCGTACATTATGTACAACGTCGAAGTCGAGAAGGTATCATTGGAAATCAAATATAATATTACCGAAATGCAAAAGAAGGCAAGTAAGTCTTCGAATAGCCAACTTTTGTCAAATTTACACAAATTTAAAGTCGGTTCACTTGAATTTTGTTTTTGATCAAGAATTTTCAACTTTCGTGAAGATTGATGAATTTTGTTTCAACAGATTGTTGTTAGATATATTTTCTTTTTAATTATAAAATAAAACAATTATGGTCTTTTGTATCGGTTGATATCGGTTTAAAGAGATCTCTTAATATCAATATTGACTGACGCTCGATATCGGTTTAAAAAAGACTTCTACAAAATACCAAAATTGTATAATACAAGTATCACATGAACGTAAAACATTTTTCACGATTAAAATACTATTATATAAAATAGTTCTCAATCATGTTTTTCAATCTTTTATACTTTGCAAATGATTCCAGTAAATATAGCTCTGCCTGAAATTTCTATATTGCTCCATTCTCAGTAAGGGTTTCTACTAGTCGTGTTAAAGAAAATAAATTGTAATCTTTATACTACTTTTCTATGTGATCGCATTTTATAAGCAAGAAAGGAATATGTAAATGCACAAGAGAAGAAGTCTAAAAAATACATGGTAAAATAAATGGAACAACACTTTAATTGTTGTTTTTCATCTTGAAGTCACCATGAAGCCTTCAACAATGAGATTTGCTTATACTTCATAGTAAGTTCAAGACGACCCTGGCACCAGTTTGGGTGGAATTCATTGCTAATTATCGACAATGCTACATCAATGCTCTTCGTTATCCATAAATGCGGGGTTTTCAACAAACAAAATCAACCGGCAAAGTGTCCTTACAATAGCTGTCATCCGTTGTCCAACAAAAAGACTAACAGAAGACAATCACAACACCTAACCAACCGCAGGGCACTCATCGAGTCAAAAGTAAGAAAAGATGGCATAATAAAATCATGAAATGGGCACAATTAACAGGTGGTCAGATGACCAATTTGATATCACAAAAGATAAAAAAGCAAATTTTAAAGTATGATAGTGCATCTATACAGTCCGCCAAAAGTTAAGCATCACCTTACTTTTTACATAAACATCATTTTTTAAGCTGTATTGAGGTAAGATGTTTTGGTTCAAAACATGATGAATGAGATTATTTTGTAATTTGGATGTCAAACTTAAACCATGCTTCATAGTGTTGTCTATGAAATTATGCAAAACCCAATTTAATGACAAAATGTGGTAGCTTTGACAAGAAAAATAAGTTTCAGTTCAATGCATGAATTGTGACAAGATCATTTTCGATACAAACGTAAAACATCAATGAATATTCCTATTTGTGTTTTAGGTGAGAGTTGTAGACATAGCTGGTAATGTTTGAAAACAGGGGAGATTATCCAATTTTACAGCTGGATGTCCCCTAATGTGACGAAATGTCAAAACAAAGAAATTTCTTTGCTGAATTAAGCCATTAAATAAGGGTTTTGTCAATGTTTAGACCATTTTTATGACGGGCGTGAATTTAAAAACTTTCGAGCATCATTTCTGATAACCTTTAAAATTTTGAAATCTGAGTTTTTGTTGTCATTTCAGAACAAAATCCCAATCTCTGTTTTCAAACAGAGAAGGCTTTATTGGATTCGCAGACTGCAAAAGGATCCAAATATTGATTTTCGGTGTACCAAGTTTCTTATTTTGACCATTTGTTTGGTTAGAATTCGGTAAAAATTGGTATTTTTTTCAAAGATTTAAAAGCTTAGAAAAATCATTTTCCATTATTGCGAGGCATAACTATCCCGACCTGTAAGATTTGTTTAAAAATTGTCAATTTAGTCGGTTTTGAACATTTTTAGTTAACGTGGAAAATTCTGTGCTGATTTTTCCGAATTTTACGAAAAAACAATGGATCTTACTTTGATTAAATTTAGCCACGTTTCAAATTCTTTAAAAGAATCCATTAAAGCTTAAAATTAACAATTATGGAATGACCCCAATAAAAGTGATTTGGTAGCAAATTTGAACTCAAAATGTTCCAAATTGTAGTTTATTGTTAAAACTGGAATTTTCATATTGAAGGGATCGTTTTTTCTCCCACCTCGGACAAAGGAATCCATTGCTTTCGCGGTCTAAGATTTTTGTGTCTTACACAGGGGGGTGTAAGACAAGCTACACGCATTTATTCCCGCCAATATCTTATACATTACGATATACTCGGCTAAGGCTACATGAATCGGAAAGTATCATCATTTAATACAATAAAATAGAATATATATTGCATTCGAACGACTAAAAGTGAACTAAAACACGCAATAAATGCGTAAGGGAAGTACTAGTAATTCACTGATGTCAACAATGGCATTTCGACGGTGATTTATTTGAGTTTTTAGATGCTGAGGGGGGGGGGGGGGGAATAATCAAACACCAGTAAGAGGGTCAGACAAAAAAATCTCAGACACCCTCGGGTAAGATTTCTAGCGAATCGGACTCAGCAAGCTTCGTATGAGTACTTGAAATCTTACCCTTTGGTGTCTGAGATTTTTCTGTCTGACCCTCGCCCTGGTGTCAGATTCTTATAATCTTTGGTTGCGAAAATCGGATTTTCGACTATCTATTCAAACATTTTAAAGTACTATTACATGTTTCATGTTAAGGCTTATCATCATGCAAAATTTTATACTTATAGCTTTCAACATGTTTGTTTGGTGGAACTTTAAAAGAAAGTGATGCTTAACTTTTGGCGGACTGTATATCAGAGAAATTCTCTCAAGCACAGGTACACCATAACTGAAAAGTATATAGAGTATACATCTCCCGCTATGGGAAATAGTTTTACTGACTCGACACTGTAGGAGAGAAAGCTTCAGTCTAAAATAAGCAATAAAGGGATATGGAGTAAATGCACATGAGACAAAGTCTCTACAAATACATGGTAAAACAAAGCAATGGAACAACGCTTTTATTGTTGTTCTCACCTTGAAGACACCTTGAGGCCTTCAATATCATGATGCATCTTTAGTCACCACTTGTATATCTTAAAAGACATAGTCACCACTTGTATATCTGAAAAGACATAGTCACCACTTGTATATCTTGAAAGACATAGTCACAACTTGTATATCTTAAAATACATAGTCACCTCTTGTATATCTTAAAAGACAAAGTCACCACTTGTATATCTTAAAAGACAAAGTCGCCACTTGTATATCTGAAAAGACATACTGTAGTCAGCTCTTGTACTAGTATATCTTAAAAGGCATAGTCACCACTTGTATATTTTAAAAGACATAGTTACCACTTGTATATCTGAAAAGACATAGTCACCTCTTGTATATCTTAAAAGACATAGTCACCACTTGTATATCTGAAAAGACATAGTCACCTCTTGTATATCTTAAAACACATAGTCACCACTTGTATATCTTAAAAGACAAAGTCACCACTTGTATATCTTAAAAGACATTAAGAAAGAAACGTCGTATTCGTTTGAAACAGCTAACATTAACTCTGCATATAATATGTCATGTCCTATATATATTGAGCCGAGATTTTAAGCTTTTAGTTTGAATTTGATACAAGTAACAATAATCTAGTTTATTTTTCGTGCATCGAGATCGCCAAAAAATATTTTCCGTCCATATTGCATCGTGATATTGATTTTTTACTAGCCGTTCATCCGTGCACGTAACCACCCCCATCTATGGAGGGGTATTTCCGCCACCAGAGAAATTCTATGCTGTAAATTTTATCTTCTCTTTTTATTGTTTTCACTTTAGTTATCCATAGTTCTGCATTTTCTATATTCTATATTGTAGATTCTATAATATCAATTTATTCATATTTTATATTCTTTCTTTCAATGTTCCTATTTCATCCGTACTTCTGCAGTTTTTATATTTTATATTATTGTTTCTAAAAACTTAATTTGTTATATTTTATGTTCTTCCTTTAAATGTTCCCATTTCCATGCTTTGTTCATTTAGTTCTAAATTCTTTTTCCACGACATTATATCTACCGTGTTAATTTCGAAAAATTTCGTGTTTTATAATTTGAAAGAGAATTGTTCAAAGTAAGTATTCATTGTGCAACATTCTTTCGTTTATATTTAACTTTTGTCTTTGTATTTTCATGCATTTTTTGTTTTTATGTGCTTGAAATAAACGTGGTGGAAAAAACGCGTATGATTGAATTATGACAACAGATGGCGCGAGTGTTTCTGTGACAGCTTTTCATCCACCAGCAGATTCGTCCACGAACGGGACTTTATAGGGACATCATATATATTATTGTGTATTTCAAAGACAATTTTTAATATGATGCAACAAAATAACACTTTTAAGACGGTGAAATTTAAAAAGCCTTTCCATTTAAGTGAGAGTGAAGCGTTGAAAACTTGAAGGGGATCGTCCATGATTGGAAGCGATAATATATACTGCTTACGTTACGCGGGAAACACTGAAAAAAATCACCTTGAATCGGGAAACAGGGTTTTTAAGAGTCTTTAACAAACCTCCACTCTCTCGTAAAACGGGGAAGTGGAGATTTTGAAAAGGACCCCCATTGTGATCACCAAAAGTTTTATAAGCCAGATGGAAAAAAAACTCCAATGAATTAAATTTTCATGCTACCCAGTAATGCATTTTTTTATAATAGAGGGGGAAGACAAGACCCACATGATTTTCGGGACATCCGAATTTCCCATTTTTGACTTCGGAAAATCGGATAACCCCAGCTCTCTGAGAGCGCAAAGCTGAATTCTGGAGCCCAGTGAGTGGGACCCGGAGCCATAGTATTGGGGCCCGGAGCAATAGTTTGGAGCTCAGAGACATAGTGTTGGAGCCCGGTGCCCTTTTGTTGGAGCTCGGAACCCTAGTGTTGGAGCCTAGATCCCTAGTGCTAGAGCTCGGAGCCCTAGTGTACGAGCCCGGAGCCCTTGTGTTGGAGCCCGGAGCCAACAAACAATGAAATATTAATATCGAGAAGGACCAATTGAAAAAATATTAATGAAGAGAAAAATAAATAAGTAAATAAAATCAGTACAAAAAGGGGAAAAGGGAATAAGTAAGAAAGAGAAAATACACTATACACAGGGAAAAGCTATTTTTGACTTTGAAAATTGCTGATATAACAACTATAAATATTCTTTTTGAAAAGTTTAGTAGTCCTTAGAAGGACTTTTGTCTGCATATGTAAGATATAAGCTCTTGACTTCACTTCTTCCTTGGTTTCTTGACTTTCTTTTGTGTGGTAGTTTTTGTCTTTTGAGGAGAGTTAGCGTCCTTTTCGACTGGCTTAGTTGTAGATTTCTTAGCTGCTGGCATGAAGGGCAATTGCCACAAAAAAGACATCTCGAAAATTTATGACAAATATATACCAGCTTGACCATGCAGTTTCAGTTACCAGTTGGAATCGCTGATTATATAGAAAAGCGAACCTTTGACCTGGGAAAGCTCGGCATGGCTGTATGAATTTTATGAAAGGATATGGAGTAAATGAACATGAGATCATAACGCCGTACGTTAAATCAAACTGCAATAATTTTAATGAGCTGTATGACCATTTCGGAAATTATTTCCTCATCAGCAGCACTAGAACCCAAACAAAGGAAATCCATAATTTCAAAAATTGTTTAAAATGCATAAGACCAAACGAAATCCCAATAATCAGTTATATCAAATATAGCTAAGGACAGAACTACGATGGAGGGAGTAAATCCTGAAGTTTCCCAGTGGTTGCATTAAAAAGAGTTCTTTTTGTGGTGTGAATCTAGTCATTAGACGGTGTCCAAACAACATTTCATAGTACTGAACAAATCGGTGACGCGACACGACCCCCCCCCCCCGTGTCCACTTTAGCAGGGCCAGGTATTTCGATTCCCAATTCGTGATCTGAAAATGGGAGTTATCTGATTTCCCCAAGTCTCGAAAATCGTGCTGGTCTCGCCAACCCCTCTTTTATTAGAAACTATATTACCATTCCGGTGGCCTGAAATTTTTGTTTAATAATGTCAATACACGGGAAATTTATTTTCACCAGGTGTATTTCCCGGTTTCCATGGAAATCGGGTACTAGAATGGTTTGCTGCAAGCATGTCTGCAGAAACGAAAACAAAGCTTGCTCATTGGTCAGAAGTTCCCGCGTAATACTGTTGCTAAATGATGTGCGTCGTCCCCGTAATCCCGCTGATTTGCACATCGATATAAACCATTCGAGTAGACATTGGAAAAACTTGAATTTAACTATGAACTGATTGCCTCATATATTTTTACATTGTCATTGCCTTCAATGTAATCAGTTTACGAAATACAACCGTGGACAAGTAAGGGACGACAAATACCCAAAATAGCTACACTGGAGTCAACTGGTATAGGGAAAGGCAATCGTTTCTTTATTCCCGGTTGCCATGGTAGCTTTAGGAATCCATCAAACTGTATTTTAAAAAGGTCGGAATCTGATCCGATCAGCAGAATTTCTCTGGTATTATTATTTATCCTGAGGGCTTCCGGGTATGGGAAATGTGCATAATTATATATCTACGGCCCGAACACTAATGAAACTGTTTTGTCGCAGCTTTAAACCAAAGATTGTTTGAATATTTCATAAAATCAGGTTGAAATTTAATATTTTGATATAAAGCATCTTTTACAATTTATAAATGTATCCATACACACAGGTATGGATTCGTTGCTCCTAGGGATGCCAGTATGATTTGTAAAACTAATTGTGTGTATATATATTTGTCAATGTAGGCAATACAGTACAATGAGGTGAGCTTAGCAGGGTGTAGTACATTTTATCCCAGATTAAACAATCATTCCAATTATTTAATTCTTTGTTACATATATATATGCCCAATAAATGTATTGATGGCTATAAACCGGGAAGCTATTTAAAAAGCTTAACTTGTAATGGGACTAGAAATATTTTACACTCTTTAAAAGCAACCTTTTCCCGGTTCACGACGTAAACTTTAAGCGGTTCCGACATTATTTCCCGTTTCACCGTGCATTTTTTTTTCGATGATCCCTTACTGCTCACTAAAAAAGCCGACCCGCTTTCCGTTTACTCCAAAGCCGACCCCGCATCCAGCTTTAACCGCATCGAGACACTTATAATTCTCCTGTGTGAATATGGCGAGTTTTGAGGGCAATTTGCTCTTGACAAAAAAGAAATAGCGTAGTTTTCCCGAAAAGTTTTTAAGCTATTTACAGAAGAGATTTCAGTGCAAAAGGGAACTCCTTCAAGAAATAATTTTAATTCTCAATAGGATAGGCACATATTCTGTTAAAATTTTTACAAAAATCAGAAAGTTCAAATAACTATTTACATTGATTGCGGAATAACGGGGGTTCTGGGTCCCAGATTTGCATTTTTTTTAATTTGGACCCAACACAAGGGCTCCGGGCTCCAATAATAGGACTCCAGGCTCCAGCACCTAGGGCTCAGGACTCCACTAGCTGGGCTCCGGGCTTCAGATCCGGGCTCTTGGAGAACTGTTCATGCCAATAAATTGGTGGAATTTTGTGATCAAAGACGCGAATTAATTCATTATATTACAAATAAATTAACAGGACAACAAATATAAAAAAGTTTGATAAAATTTATCAAAGATCTACTAATTGACCACTGAAGGCTGCCATTGTAAACGTCTAACTAGCGTAACGCTATGCGTGAAATCATAGAATGTCCATTTTCTTTATTTTCTTTCATGAGATTTATTGGCATGAACGTGTTCGAAAATATAATGCATGTATACTGAACTTACAAAATGTAAAATTTAAAAGAATGCGATGTGTAAATGAACTGCCCATATTGCTTGCTCATTTCTGATTCACGTACATATGATCACCCGTTTTTTTATCTATCCAAGAAACCATTTTTTTTCCAATCCCGTTTTATTTTGGACTGAAAATCGTGATTTTCCACGTTAAATACAAGCCCGTATTCAGGTATCCAAATGGGTATTTTCATTTCAAATGTGTGGCCTTAAAATTTTCCGAAGTTACAAATGAGAAATCCAGTGGTCCCGAAAATCATGTGGTTCTCGCCTTTCCCATGTATTACTAAATGGGAGTTTTTTCCATCATGCTTAAAACTAATTTGAAGCTGTTCATAGAAGGTCACAACTAGGACTATGGGGTACTTTCCCGAAATTCCACAATTTTTTCTCAACTTTCCCGTTTCACGAGGGGGGATTTAACAAAGACTCTTAAAAACTCTGTTTCCCTATCCAAGATGTTTTTGTTTAGTGTTTCCCGCGTCACACCCGTATTTGGGGCTAAGCAGTGTTTTCAGTAAAGTTTATTATCGCTTCCAATCATGAACGATCCCTTATAAGTTTCCCCCGCTTCACTCTCAATTAAAATGAAAGGCTTTTTTTGATTTCACCGTCTTAAAAATGTCATGTTGTTGCATCATATTAAAAATTGTCTTTGGAATACATAATAATAGATATGATGTCCCTATAAAGTCCCGTTCGTGGACGAATCTGCTGGTGGATAAAAGCTGTCACAGAAACACTCGCGCCATCTGTTGTCATAATTCAATCATACGCGTTTATTTTAAGCACATAAAAACAAAAAATGCATGGAAATACAAAGACAAAAGTTAAATATAAACGAAAGAATGTTGCACAATGAATACTTACTTTGAACAATTCTCTTTCAAATTATAAAACATGAAATTTTTCGATATTAACACGGTAGATATAATGTCGTGAAAGAAGAATTTAGCACTTAATGAACAAAGCATAGAAATGGGAACATTTAAAGAAAGAACATAAAATATAACAAATTGAGTTTTTAGAAACAATAATATAAAATATAAAAACTGCAGAAGTACGGATAAAATAGGGACATTGAAAGAAAGGATATAAAATATGATAAAATGATATTATAGAATCTACAATATAGAATATAGAAAATGCAGAACTATGGATAAGGAAAGTGAAAACAATAAAAAGAAAAGATAAAATTTACAGCATAGAATTTCTCTGGTGGCGGATATACCCCTCCATACCCATCAAGGTCAGCTTACTGGTAAGTTTGGGACAGCCGGATACAGTTTACGCGGAAGTACTCTGCAGGCTAAGATTGACGCAGGCAAATATGCAAGTCAAAGTAGAAAAGCAGGGATCTTGTATCCAGGAATTGGAAATTTATCGTTTGGAATTAAGTGTTTTTAAAAAAAAGCAGTTGAGCTAGCTACGTTCAAATCAGCGTTTCGTATAAAATGTAAGTATTATTCACTCCACGTTGTCTATATTTATTTTATAACTTTAACAGTCTACTAGTAAAGTAATTACTTATGTTTATATTTTTTATTTCCATTATTAATTATAATCTCATAAAAAAGATATATATGTTAAGCAGAAATCTAACCTGAGCCGTTAATACTTCCGGTATTCTTCCACATAGATGTCTTATCCATAATTTTCCATAACAGATAATACACAAGGAACAAATAAAATAGTAAAGGGGATTCTTATCAGTTCTATATATAGCTATGTGTAATGGATTTTCCCAAGTCTATAATAAATATAGAACCAGTAGCAGATGCATTTTGGAAAGGTTAATAGACAAATTTGAAATAACAGCAAAACAAGTTATAATTGTTAAAGAAATTAGAACAACGACTGATGTCTCGTATCCTTCTGTTATTATTTTTCCCTTTTCCCTTTTTCTTGCTACTACAATATGCAGTATAACAGAGGCATGTTCGCGCCACAAAACCTTTTTTTCTGAATTTGCGTTAAAACTCTCACAAGGTTCAAATTTCATTTGACTAGGTTTGCATTATTACAAAAATTCTACTTAATTGATGAGTAGTGTGTTTTCACGTATTGGACCCAAACATATCGAAATTTAGAGTCGTGTACGGGTCGATTTTAGCATTTTATCTAGAATTTTAATTTAGAATTCTGTTAAAAAAGGTCCTTTCACACTATGAATGTTCTAGCCAACTTTCGCGAAAATGTATTCCTCGGACGGAATTTGCCTAGCTAAAACAGGACATATGCTATTTTCTATAACTTCCTTTTGTTTTAAGTTGGCTCACTCATCACATTTTTTAAATTGTGTCAAATTTCGAAACTCTTCAAGTTTTCTCCAGTTTCTATTTCATGAATGTCGTCTATAGGTCAAATTAAGACACCTTACAAGTTTTCATAAAATTCTTGATATAACTTCCTCGCTTTCAGACAAAAAATAGCGCACATGTTAAATTAAGGGAAAATCCAGAGAAATCAATTTCCCGCCAAAATTTCAATGTCTTCAATCTCTGTTAAGGGTCATTCTAAAAATTATTGATAATTGTGCGATTCCGTTGTATGTGTGTATGGCACGCCAAAGCCACATAAATCAGATAAAATAGCATTATGTCAGGTAATGCTATCTTATCTGAATTTTTGTTGTTTTGGCGCACATTATCAGACATGTATTATCAGGTTTCCTCATTACCTCCTGATAAGTACCTTTGAATTTTTTATACATAGGTCTCCATGAAATCTATGTGCTAATGATGTTTTATCTTAAGATAACATAGCATTACCTGGTAATACAGTTTTATCTGCATTTTTGTGGCTTTGGCGTGCTAGTAAATGTATTATCTGTTTTCTAATATCATCCAATCAGACGTAATATCTGTGGGAAACTGTATTATCTGATTTATGTAACTGTATTATCTGATTTATGTTGCAACCAATCAGATGTAGATAGATAAATTTCAATAACTTATCAAATTCAATCTTTTTAGACCAAATAATTTATCAGTTTAAAACTATTATATGTAATTATGAGCCTAGTGAATTCCGGATATGTGATAGAATTCTTTTTTCTCTCTTTTGTTTAGATTAATCCATTTGAAATTTGAAAGGGATTTTGTATTTATGTGTGTATATATTTTGTACTTTCACTGTGTCTTTAGAAAATTTGTTTATGGGAATGAAGTTATGTTTATCTATCAAAAATTATATTTATCACAATATTCCATCCTTTAAATTACCTGTCTCGACACCCGTAATTGTTACATGAATGTATATTCTATGAAATATACATGTAAGTGTGACACCCTCATCAACTAAAAATTTAAAAAGTAATTATTTTTCTTTTAAATCCTGTTGTACCGAATTTATCTGAATACGGAATTTAAAATTACATAAAACAAATACACACTGTATTTTCAAGGACTGAAAGAAACTACAATGTTATAATATCGATAGATTATGTTATATTTTGCATTCTCTGTCAATAAGAATATTCTATCTTCGGAGTTGATAGTCATTTTTTCTAAAATAAAATATTTCAATTTGCCATCTATGATACAAATTCATACAATTATAGTTCATTTCCGGTTACCATGGTTACCTGATAAGTATGTTCATTACCTGTTAACTGATATAAGATAGTACCCTATTACAATGTACCTCAAGATAAGAATGTTTTTCTCTGTGATTCATAGAGACCTATGTTAGAAAATTTACTTTATTTATTTATCAGAAGATAATGATGTATTATCTGCGCCAAAACCACAAAAATTCATATAAAATAGCATTACCAGAGATAATGCTATTTTATCTCATTTTTGTGGCTTTGGCGTGCCATATGTGTGATATAGGGTATTTTTCCACTTTTACAATTTTCAGGATGTATATATGTAATGTATAGAGTGGTTTGTAATACACAAGTAATCCGTTTATCTCTAATTCTGTGTTTAATTTGACTTCAGAAGTGGCAATTTTGGTAAAAACTGCTTGTGATTTCGCCGTGATCGGAAAGATATGTCAAGATATCTTGAAAAAAAAATGAAAATTAAAAATTCCAAATTTCAATATTTATTTTCTATCAATTATGAAAAAGAAAGGAATTGGTGTAAATGTCAATGAGACAAATGTCAAAGGAATAATTTCTTTTAAAATAACACATAAACGAAATCAAACACGTACATATTTCATGAAAAAAATACAGGAAAATATGTGTGATTTTTGGCTGTGTCCCTTCTGTTACTGTAATGTAATTCAACCAGTAACTTAGGGTTATCCCTATTACTGATTAACTAAGCGCCTTCCTGGAGTACTTCTTCATCTTTGAAGTACTGGGTATTCCATAAGCTATTATGATGCTAATTCAAGCCTCTATGGTATGTAAGATAATACCGTAATTTTTATTTCTGTCCCTATTGTTACTGCATTTTCTATTATTCGTCATATTTATTTAGCACTAGCTTGTAACCGGTATTTGTATGTAGTCATACAATGGAAATAAAATTGGATTAGTAATGAATATGTCCTTTGCGTTACCGTCCCTTGCGTTACGTAACACTAGTGACCGAATTTGTAAAATAAGGGGAGACGTGAAGTTGATTCTAAGCAACCATTTTGTGATGAGGTAATCACCCCGTGCATAAAAATTTTACAAAAGTAAGGGTTTTTGAAACATTATACAGACAGTAACACAAGGAACAATTAAAAAAATGTAACACAATGGATATTTAAAGTAACAGAAGTGACATACATTATTACTAACTCAACGATGCAACTTCCATATTACCATTGAATACAGAGCAAATTTAAAAGTAAATAGAGCAATGAATCAGTAATTTTATACTTCTTTATTCGAAAGATTTACAAAACTAAAAGATTTATTAGAATGCACAAACAACTGGTAACGAAAGTAGCCGAAACATTAACATGCAAAAACAAATCAATGTTGACATGCTGAAATTCATTTGGGTAAGCTTTTCTTTATGATTCTTAGAAAGAAAGTAGTAATTCATGACTACTAAGATGTTTTAGAAGTAAGAAATAAATGTGAAAACTTTAAAAACACTTTTTATTGATAATATTGCAGACATTAAATGTCACTTGTGTTACCAAATGTCCCAATTGTTACCCTCTTGAGCGATTGAAGGGTGCCTGGATGTAAATTTTCTGTTCAAGTAGATGAAGTAATTGACCTCTACTTTTCCATTAAGTAAAAAAGATTATATCCCTTAACCGTTTTATAAGATGAAAACAATGTTTATATGCACTCGATACAAGTGTCCCTTGAGTTACCAAACGTTCCCTCGTGTTACTGAAATTAAATTTGTATTATTTTCATGTTTCAAATTAAAATTTTGATTCTCTTTGAATGAAATTGTTGGGTTCATCGTTCCATATTTTGGCCATCAAGCTAAAATAATTATTTTTAAAATATAGAGACAGTATATTATTTTTGATGGTACATGTAGAAAGTCGCCAGTTTTACGAATTGTCTTTGTTGTTATGGACCAGTTATTGACAAACCAGAAATTTGTAGCTCAACTATAGAGGTCAAAATTAAGAGAAAAGATAGCATATGTTCGAGATAATATAAACAATAACTAAAATTATTAGTAAATTAATTTTAAAGTTTAAAAGGTCTTATGCCGTTTGTGTACGCAAGAGACTTGCAATTCAAAAAACAAATATGTAAAATAACTAAATTGAGACAATATCATTTTATACCAATGACTTTTATTTGTTCATTATATTCAGAGGGTTACAATGGCAATATTCTAATAACATACGTAATTTTTATATTTTTTTCTGATGTAACACAAGAGACACTAGCTGGTTGCAATGGACTTATTTTTCAATTAAAATTTATTTTTATGCTTTCAAATCAGGCCTGTCCGATTGCTCGGGACAAGTGGATACGTCTGTCGCATCTGGAAGAATTCGTTCCATCCTGCTGTGCGCATGCGCTGATAATTTACCCTTATCGATGAAATAATTTTACAAAGAATGATAGGGAATATGTTTTTCAACCATGAATACGAGATATTTTTCAAATTTGTTTTAAAAAGTAATTGGCATCTAAAAAAAGTTTAAAGTGTCCTCTTTTTAACGGTGTTTTCAAAATCAAAATAAGGTAAATAGAAGTTCTGGCACTTTTTATTTAAAAATAAAAGGTTTTTCCTTTAAATATTCATATAACTTTCAACATAATTTGTGTTTGCAGTTGAATTCAAATGAAAAAATAAAATATTTTTGTATGAATTATAAAAAAGTAATTGGTATATTCTGAAAGAAAAGGAAGTCAGCTTTCTGGAGATGTTTTTAAAATCAAAATAAGTTTATGAAAAAGTCTGGCATTATTTATTTGAAAATTCAATATTTATGAAAATTTCTAAAAATTCATGTTATGATAGAGAGCTGTTATCAGTCATTACATACCACATGTAGCGGCATTTACTAGTATGTAAACTGACATTTACAGATGACGGAAGATGATTTTACTTTCATGGTTGAAACATCGAAATAAAAATTAAGACTTTAAAACTTTTTTCTTTTAATTTTTCTGTTCATTTACTCATTATTTATTATTCAAAATTTAATTATTTGAGTAATGTTTCTAGATTATATATTTAATGTCATCCCATTTAAATTTAAATTGAAAACGTAGAAAAAAAGTGCATCTTACACGTTACCAAGAAATTATATGACATATTTATATAGTGACTAGGCGTTACATATGCTGAAAATATCAGAGTCAAGGAATTAAGCTCTCGTTTCGATCTTACATTTCGTTTTATTATTTTTATATTTTGTTCTAATATTTCATTGATTTTGTATTGAAATCGGTGGGAATGAAAGCGGCGGCATCATAATTACAATGACGTGTATTATATATTTCTGATTATGACATGCAGTCATTGTTAAAAATGATACAAATCAGCTGGCCACCAATAATTTGAATTTATGACGTTTTGACAATCAAACAATTTGTGACAATTATCAAAAAATGATATGTCGTATAAGATATTGATGCTAAGACAGGAAACAATAACCCTAAATTTATTCAGAAAACTGCTGTCATCATGTCTGGTATTCACAATCTGCGTCCTGGAAAAAACTTTGTTATGGAAAAGAGTTGCCATCTGAACACAAGTTGACAAAAGTACAAAGAGTAGTTCTTCCAGAGACGTTCTCTGTAGAAAGAATTATAGCTAAAAAAGAAAAAAACAGGGACAGGCAACAATTTTATAAAAAAAGATGTTTTTTTAACTAAAAAAAATCCGAAACGTGAAACTTTCTACGAGACAATAATCGATTTTAAATGTTGCTGATAAGTCTATGGTATGACCATGTGTATTCCATAAGTCTATGGTATGACCATGTGTATTCCATCAGATTTTTTTTTTATTTCCAAATCCTACAAACATGAACCAAACCAAAAAATAAATATGAAATTTAATGGAATAAAGCAGGGACGTATACTCCATGAATAAATGAACTCTGGTAAAGACTAATATGAAGTGCACGTTGTCTATGTAACTTGATCCCTGAACGGATTCTGATAATATTTACATGTATTAATTTACATATTTGTTTGATTTATTTAATTAACTTTCAGACCAGGGATGTAGATAACAATAGTTAAAAAGTTCCCTGTTCAGACTAATGTTGATTTATAGATAACATTCGACTGAGCTAGATAAACAATTTTTGTTTTGTTTTGTTTTGTTTTTGTTTTTGTTTTTGTTTTTTTTGTTTGTTTTTTTTTCAAATATTTGGCAAAATGTGAACTTGCTAAATGAATGTAAGTATACATCATCAGAAATGTGTTATAAATGACCAATTGTGTAGTGAATTTAATAAAACAATACATTTAAATCAAAGATTTAAATTTGAATTTGAATTCAAATTATAAAATTTTATTCTGGTTATAGACTTGTATTTAACTCTGAATCTTATACACGATCATGACATATAAAAAGAGAAAATAGAATCTGCCCGAATTGTCATTTAAATATATATTAGAAGATGAGGCTCACTTCTTCTATAAATGCCCAAAATATGCTTCCATTAGAGAAGAATTTGAAAAAAACAAAATGTAAACATTTTTAAAATTGAAAATAATGACAATATTGTCCCTATCGTTTCACTTGCAATATATGTTGCCCCATTTATGAAAGTCGCTTATACTGAGGAAAGTGGAAAAATAATTGCATAGTTCACCATAGACAGTATTTTTGACAGATTATGTTTGTTTTTATGGTATTTTTGTGCTTTCAGCCCTTACGGGTGAAAAGAGATTCATATAACCACAGACATTGTTTCATATATGAAACTAAAAAAATAAACCCTCCCCTACCATATGTTATTATCATATATGAAATATTTGATTGAAATTTGAATATAGAAGATACGTTTACTAGGTTGCGGATTATCTTTTTAAGGTATACAACTAACATTTCAATCGCTACACCTTCGTGCTCAAAAATTGTTCTTCTTAAGGAGGTTTGCTCCTCGTGTTTTGGGATTTCTGTCAGATTTTCGGAATCCTTGGGTTTTATCCATTTAAAAGCATTATAATTTTTTGCCCATTGACCCCCTTATTTTTTTCCATAATTTCATTTAATACATCTTTGTGATCATTCTGTAAAAATTTCATTGAAATCTATTTATTCTGTCACATTCATTTATCGTCAAAACTTGTTAAGGTTAATCCTATGAAAAATCAGAGGAGTTCAGTTTCCCGCCAAATTTTCAATCACTTAAATCTCAAAAACAAGATCATCAACCTATCATTTTTTTTCACTTATATTATTTCTTTTTCAATATTCTAACAAAAAATTATGTTTATTTGAAATCCTATTTATTTTCAAATGGAGTAGCGAACCCCCTTAAAGTAGTGGGAAAAGTACCGCTTTTGGACCACTTTAAGCCATGTTAATCCTATGGAAGAAGATACATGTGAGGATATCTTTTGAGGATACCCTATGACGTCATCTAGTAATTAATTTAGGTCTAATTAATTAAGTAGTGTTGATTAGTTTTTTAATTAAATGTGTATTGAGTGCACCTGCAACAAGCATATCTAGTTTTAAGGGGTATATTTGGTATGTATGTGTGTATTCATTGGTCAGACCCCCCCCCCATTTACCTACGTGTTATGTCTGGTATTTATTAGTTTGTCATTTTACTGTCTACAGTAATTTAAATCCCACCTGTCTGTTTACCTGTAAGGTAAACTTTAGATTTCAAGATTTCAAGATTTATTGGATACACTCAGACACAATTTACAATGTGAATATACATAATTGATGATAAACTAAACATAACAGAATGAACATGTCATGAATCATGAAGCACAATAAACATATAAATAGCATAATAGTATAATTGAAACATATTAGAACATTTAGTGTCACGGGAGGATGAGGGCGATTTTACGAATAAACATTGAAAACCTTTTATAAACCTCTGTGTTACAGTATGATAACAGTCCTGTCATTTTATTAAGGTCTACCCGAGAACCTTCTCGGTAGACCTTATAGTATTTCTTCTGATTATTAAGGTCTACCCGAGAACCTTCTCGGTAGACCTTATAGTATTTCTTCTGATTATTATTAATTTTTTTTTTCCGCCAACTTTTTAACTCTTCGGCCCAAAACTGTACGCGACATGTCGA
>MJUU01066516.1:13547-32446 GCA_002080025.1 Modiolus philippinarum | reverse complement strand
AAAAAAAAGAAAAAGAAAAAAAAACGCTGACATAAGGTGCTCTCGAAAGGTAAGCATGTCCTGCTCTATATAAACCACCCGTCATACTGTAAATGACATCATCCAGGGTAAAGTAAGAATCAGTGACGTCAAATCTGGGAAGACGCGAATCTAGCCGAAAATGTATGTTTTCATTTGTGACACTGACATTTTATATCTATCTATTAAGTGATGACGGCCATAGATTTTATCATATCCCTGACTCAACAGTTTTTGCTACAATGCTTTTGCTCTTTCCACAAAGTCACTGTATGAACTAAAAGCTCTACAATAACGAATTAATTATGAAATCTACACTTCATATTCAGGGGAGGTAGGTATATTGCTGCTGAGAAATGGACAGTTTACAATACGGATGCCAAAATCATCACGATTGTCATATAACCTAGATTTCAGACGTCCATGTTAATCAATGTATAACAAAAGGTTCAGGTATGCAGCAAAATGTAAAGTATCGGTTGCCTCTTCAATTTCAAGTTCACTGGAGTAGAGCCGATGTAAATATTCTTTAAGGGGGTAGACCTGGGTAAGCCCAAAATTTTCCACCCGTTTAATTTTCTTAATATTTTCAGTATTTAAACTACACATGTTCATGTCGACTTTAAGCAATTTTCAACAATTTTTACCGTCCCGTTTTTTGTCTAGAGGTCATCAAAGATACCCTGTTTCCTCATATTATTTGGTCCGTTTAGGACTTGTTTGTGGTGTATAAAATTGGCTCTTATTCAATTTGTATTAAATTTAGAATTATTTCAAATGCAAAATTCTGTAGTTTAGACAAGTGTCAAAGTAAGCATCAATAATGATAGTAAATTTAACTAGTTTGAACTAAAGTATATGGGTGTTTTGAACAGTACAAGCTGAAATTTTTACTCTATTTTGATCACTATTAAACACTTCTTGTAAAAAATGTTGTCGTTTAATTTTCACCAAAAACTGAGAATAGAAAGAATACTAGTATATGAAAGATATATTAAAATTTCAGAAAATTCCACCGTCCCATTTTTTCTAAATTTAGAATTAAGTGGGTAAAAATCAATAAAATTGCTGAATCTGTGCTATAAATTACCTCCCTTGGAAGAAATCCGACTTTCACATATTTTCATCTTCTTTGGACAGCATTGCAAAAATGTAGAGTAAAATGCACTCATTATGAATAACTTGATGTTAGGTATTTGTTTTCATGACAAAGTGAATAATTATTTGTTGTGTGGAAAAATTTTACCATTTAAAAATTTGTATCATACCTATTGCAATGATTTTATTTTTTCAGGTAAGTAATAAAAAAGTGAAAATCGGAGTTATCTCCTCCTACCCCAGGTCTACCCCCTTAAATCTTGGGTTATTAAGAGAAAGTACATCGTCTGTATATCTGAGATTAAAAGTCTGAGCTTGTTGCTTTTGTTTCTGTTGTATTAGCCCTTATAAACACCATGCTTCTTACCAATAAAGGAAAAAGTCACCTAAAAGTGACGCAAAATTTCCCCATAGGAATCAGGTCATAGTTTATACGCAGCAGCAATTACTAATGGAATGAATGAGAGAAACTTCTATGCCAACTGAAGATCTGAAAACTTCAACTTGAGTAGTGCTTTCTGTCTGTTCAATCCGGTTTAGACTCAGCTGTTTATATGAATCAAGTGTGACGTTATTTTAATTTATCCTTTTTATCTGAGCCTCGTCAAGTGTGCACTGCTGCTCGAATCCGACATCGAAAATGTTAGGAACTTGTCAAGCGATGAATTCTCTATAAAGTTATGCTTTCTTTAACTTGGTACATTCTTCGTCATCCTATGTTTGTTAGATTAATTGTGGCATTGTCGTAAATTTATTTTCTTTGTCCAGGTCTACTGTAGGGCATGTGTAGTTGAAACTAAAATTGTACGCAGTTTCTTCAAAACTTTAACACGACCAATATTTATGATCGAAAATACAACAAGCCTTTATCTCAAACTCAACGTTTTGCAATTTACTAACAGACATTTTCACCATAAGCCGAAACCGAAACCGAAACCAATTTAATTGGATTTATCTTCAACATTCAAAAGCGTTTCTGTGGTATAAATCATAAGTCTTTGAACTTTTTAGATTTTCTTTGCGCATATGCAGAAAATAAATTAAAAGTAACTTCGGTATTTTAATTTGTACCAAGTTTTCATTCTTTTTATGAGTAAGAATATACGTCTAAGCGATAGTGCAGCCCATAATTCAACATTTGTGAAATAGTACATACGTTTTGATGTTTTGATATTGTCTTCTTGTGTATGAAGTGGCGATTGGTTGGCCGGATATATATCTGGGTGAAGATGCTATAAAATACGGATTAATTGATCCTACAGGTCCATAGGAACCATTATCTTTTCTTAGAGATTATCATACACTAGTAGATTTATATTAAGCCAAATTGGACAAAAATAAATGATTTATTAATATAAACAAGTAATATTTAGAACAATTTATTTATAAATATTTATAAAAGGAAAAGCAATGAGAAACCTCTTATCTCCCTGTACCAAGTTAGTTATATATACTTAAAGTGGAGATAGTTTTGATTTAAATATCAAAAGAGGCTATTGATATGCTAATTAAAATTATTTTTTTCTTTGAACCATACAAAACTAATTTGGTACAGGGAGATAACCGACCGAAGTTTCACATTATTATTATTATTATCATCATTATTATACTGAATTGCAAATATCTATAAATGAATTATTAACAGAACTAAATATTAATTTCAATAAATAAATTATTATTATTAATAAATGAATTGTTTATAGTTGTAAATGATTTCCATATATCAATAAATAAAGTATTGATATTGATAGATGAAGTATAAATATTTTTAATGAATTTTAAATATTAGAAATAAGCAGAAATTATAAATATTGAAAAACTTCGTAATATTTTTAGTGATTTATTAATATTTATGAATGAATTACACAAATTTATAAATGAATTATCAATATTGATAAAATAATTGTCAACATTATTAACATTAACAGAGGAATTTTAGACATTTCTAATGAATTGTTAATATCTATAAACCAATCAACAAGTATCTATAAATATTTATAATTCGTTTGTTATTATTTTCATTTAATCATGAATATTAATAATGTTTTACTAATATCTATAATTTATAATTGCAAATTTTTGTTATTCCTTTATTAATAATTATAATTCAATTTTAAACATTTATGAAGAGAGCAATTATAAATATAACGAATTGATTAATATTTATAATTCTCACTTTTTTCTAGATATCTATATTCATTTATAAATATTTATAATTCTTTTATTAATATCAATTATTCATTTATTGATATTTACAATTCAATTATAAATATAAATAATCTTTTCCAATTATTAATATTGATAAATTGTAAATATTAAAAATTGAATTCTAACTATTAATAATTAAATCATGAATATTCAAAAATGAATTGTTAATATTGACAATTTATTATAAATAATTGGAATTATTAATACTTTATAATGTCTACTTTTGCATGATTCATTTATATATACAATTCATTATAAATGTTTATCGTTCATCTGTTAAAATAAATAATATTAGCAATTGATTTATTAATATTCATAATTAATTTATCATGTGTAATTCATTTTTGAATATTAATAAATTAATTATAAATCAAAGCGATATTTTTTTAATATTTATAATTTCTGTTTGTTTCTTATATTTAAAATTTATTTATAAATATTTAAACTTCATTTATCAATATTTATACTTCATGTATTAATATTAAGAAACCATTTGCAGATATTTGTAATTCACTTTTTAATATTGATAATTTATTTATTGATATTTACAATTTGAATATAACAATAATGATTATTTTTCAATTTATAAATAATAGGTAATGAATTATGAATATTAATTGAATTATAAATGTTTGTAAACGAATTGGTTTAAATATTAATTTTATTAATTAATTCTATATTACTTATTCACGTATTTTTGTCCAATTTGGCTTGCAAAAAACTTACTCATTTACTCCATATCCTTTCGTAAAATATTTACTAGTGTTTAACATCTTAAGAAAAGACTATTGTTCCTACCGACCTGTAGGATCAATTAATTCGCATGTTATAGCATCTTTATCCAGAAATATATTCGGCCACCCAATTGCCACTCCATCCACACGAAGACAATTTGAATATCAAAACATCAAAACTTATGTAACATTTCACAAATATTGAATTATTCTTACTCCTCGAAAAGAAAAAAAAACGACTTTGTATTAAGGATTAAGGAAAATCTATATAGTTCTGAGACTTTATATTACAGAAACACTTTTGAATGTTGAATATTATTCAAGTTAATTGTTTTCGGTTTCGGTTTCGGCTTATGGTGAAAATGTCTAATAGGAAAGAATACTCCCATATTGGCAAATGCATTCATGGCATTTTCTCAGAAAACGTTTACACAAAACATAGGAGAAATACTGATGAAGAAAAATATTCTTTGGAACATTCATATTGCGATATTCACTATTCTTCAATATTTAATTATGGCGGATAAACAAAAAAAAATGAAATAAAAATTTACTAATTAGATTTCTGAGGATGAAAAAAGGGGAAATAACAGGAAACAGCTACAATGGCTGAAAATTACAACTACATGCTAC
The DNA here is from genome assembly GCA_002080025.1 of Modiolus philippinarum. Taxonomy (NCBI): domain Eukaryota; kingdom Metazoa; phylum Mollusca; class Bivalvia; order Mytilida; family Modiolidae; genus Modiolus; species Modiolus philippinarum. The sequence continues at coordinate 27,755 of MJUU01066516.1, read as the reverse complement.
AATTTGCCAGGGAAAACACACGAAAGACACAAATAGACAAACATAAGCAACATTTGGAACTCGGGAGAGCCGGACTTGGTACCGGCGCTAGCAAAAGCTAGCGCTAGGGTTAAACCGGTTTATGAGTACCAAAACCTCAGCTTTATCTGTCACGTTTTCTATTGTATAATAAACATACGAATAAAACCCAATATATGTAGACTACTAACTCCATGACCACAATCTAAGAAGGAGAGAAATTCGTAATTTTAAAAGTGGGGTCAAGGGGTGTTCGCCGCTAAACATTCGGTTAGTTAATGGAGCCTAGTCTGCTGGCAGAACATTGTTGCACAACGGAAAAAAATCAAACTGTTAACTTCCCGAAAGGTTTGGTCAGGAATCATCATAAATTTCAGGAGACATCGGCAGTATCAGTGAGAGACCAGTATGTGTTTAAAATTTTTAGGTCACTCGATCTCAAACGCTAATTTAACTGATGGAAGCAGAATATCTTGTCGATATCGCCTTTTACTTTAAGAATGTAAATTACGTCCCAGCTTCTCTGGATTTTAAACCAGTTTCTGTCATTTTTAACAACATTTCTGTAAAACCGGGGATTAGAAATGCCCTTAGTAATAAGCTGTTTGTGAGTAACGCCATATTTAGATATCAAATGTTCATATCTATTATAAAACTTCTAAAATGTATTCTACAACTTATGAAATGTGTAACCCTGTTGTAGAAGTTTGACTGTGGTTAAGTAAGGTTGCATTAATCGTCAAGATTAGAACAGACCCGTGCGAATCTTACCAGTTGAGAAATATACACCCCTGTGATTGCGAGAGAGGAATGTCGACATCAAGAAAAGAGAAATTAGTAATAGTGAAATCAAAAACATCCCTTTTATCATATATTTTAATTTCAATTTTAACAGAGTCAATAATGATAGTTAGGTTCAGAAAAGGGCAGTATTTGGAATCACTGTTAGCTTTTTTTAATTGCAGTTTCTTTGAATAAATTATGTCCACATAATCTAAAAAAATGGGGATTGTCAGTTTAAGGATAGGGTCAAAATACCTGCTGTTATCATTGAAAATAGAACTAAATTTATCATCTGCAATGAGAGGTGCACAATTTGTACCAATGGGAATACCTATAACCTGTTGATCAATGACGTTGCAAAAACGAACAAAAATGTTGTCAAACAAAAAATTGACTGAATAAATCATATCACTACATCTCCAGGAACAACGGTCATTGTCGGTAATTAATATTAGAGAATAATCCTTGCTTTTTATAAAAACAAATGAACTGCATGCCAGAAAAAAAATTAAAGACCATCTAATAAGTTGTTCCAATTTGGATTCAATCAAATCATGTGGAAGAGTTGTTATCATAAACTAGTTAAAACCTTTACTAAATTTTATCATCGATATAAAGACTTGGTTCATAAATACAATGCAACCATTTCACATCCCTTATTTTACAGTAATGTTTTACATGAGAGTAAAAATACTTAAACTCGCATAAAAAACTTATAAAACCTTTAAACCGTCTAATTCATAAGGGTTATAATTACGATATTGTCGTCAAGTCATTACGTATGGCCTTCTTTGGTATTAACATTGATTTTTTGATAGGGTCTTTGTATTTTAACTAAACACATTTTAAATTTCTAAAATCTGTATTGCATGGACACGGGTTATGTATTCCGGTATATGCATGAAATCATTATGCTAAACTCCTCACAGGAAGGGATCTTGGTGGAAGCTGTATACTGAGGGTACATAACTTACTTTGTCAGTTGGTAATGGGTCTGGAGCTGGCATGACAGTTAATTGCTAGTAGTCTCTTGTGATTTCATGTTTATGTCCGTATATTTAGTCCTTTCAGTTTCATTTTTCACAACTGACTCAGTCCTGTTACCAACCGAATTTTACTGTTGTTACGATTGTTTTTTTATTTATCACATTGGCTATAGGGGGAAGGTTTGGGCCCAATAAAACTAGTTTAACCCCGCTGCAGCAGGTTTGCGCCTGTCCTAAGTGAGGAAATTTATTTAGCCTTTGTGTATCTTGTCTTTTTTCTAGTTAGTTTACTTTATGTCTATAGGAGTCTAGGATGATGTTTATTTCGCTGAACTTGATTACTCTTTATTCAGGGGCCGACTCCGACCTGCCGTTGGGTGTGGGGTTTTCTCACCGTTCATTGAAGATCTTATGGTGGCTTTGAGTTGTTATTACTCCCCTTTGGGTCGTTGTCTCTTTGACACATTCCCCGTTTCCCTTCTTTTTCTATTGTATAAAGTGTAGAAAAAAAATCATAACTAATGAATGAGACTGGTATTTGAATTGATTGCAGTTTTTAAAGTAATTAACACTAGAGTTTTAATAAGTTTTTTTTCGCAGTATTAAATAATCAACTGCTTTATGCATGTAAGTGAACTAGTTAAATGTATGGATAAATTAGTAGAAGAACACTTACTAGATGCCGAAATAAAACGAAGTTTTGAAATTAGGTTTTGAAGTTCCCTTTAAAAAAGAGAAAAAAATGGACGGGGATGGTTATTTAAATTTGATGAACAACGACATTAGAATAGTAATATACCGAACAAACAAAGCAAAAGATTACACAAATCAAAATCCAGAGACAAGGCAAAAACGTATCTGCAACACGCGTCACACAGTCAGTGAGGCATTTACATTGTTGACCTAATGTGGTTCTAATTTGACAGGACGTTTCTGAAAAGAAGACCTTGAATGTCTTGTCCCGTAGGCTCCAATGTTACAACTATGTAACCCGCTGGTATCAATCTTCGATTAGGTGCAGACCTGGCAGATACCTTTTTCTGGCGTCACCATCTGGGGACCATTATGACAAAGTTTGGTTCTGATTAATAGCGTAGTTACTTAATAGAAGATCTTTAAATGTGTTTTTCATTTGTTTCGATGTTAAAACTATGTTCCCCGCTGGCGACGATCTTGGATGAGTCAAAGATCTGTAGGATACAATTTTTATAGGGGACAACCCAAGAACTATTGTGGCCAAGTTTGGTTCCAATTGGCCTCGTCGGATCAGAGAAAATATAATGAAAAGTTTACGACGAACGACAGACGCCAAATGATGGTAAAATCTCACTTTGGCTATAGCCAGGTGAGTAAAAAGCAGAGCTTTGCACGAGGGAGGTACTGTTCAGTTATCTTAACTGTTTTGATTTTAACCGCACTTAAGATACACAAATTGTCGAAATGGCCATCTGCAAAAATTAAATTCACAATAACAATCCTAAAATACTAGTATAAGCCATTGTAGGTTCATGTCGTTTATATTCAACATTTCCATCGGATTTTTGCATTATTTTCTTACTGCCGAACCACGAAGTCTTATCGATAGGTGTCATTTTCAAGAAACATTAGCCCAAGTTATCATCATATATTTAAAACAAATTAATGATCAGCAAACACAGAAAACTAAATGAAGAAACATTGTCAGAAATTAATGAATTATTTTGTAAATTCTTGGCGAAACAATATTCATTTATCCGGTCGGCAGAATCGAAATGTTTTCAAGTTTTCTTTTACTTTGAGACACAGATAGAATATGTGTCCGCATAAGAACCAAAAAGGCAAATACAATAAACATTTCAAATCCTAAATATTAACAAATATCTACTTTTAGAAGATTAAAAAGTATATTTTATTTTCAATCAAAGAACATCATATGCACAAATACAATGACCATTACTTCATTCCGACCTTTCTCACCAACTTATAGTTCACACGGTCACGACAATGGGTATGGTATCTCGTTAAAAGTATACCACACTTGAAAATGGTTTGATATTTGTTCTCTACATAAAACTCTTTAACTGTAACTTCGGTATTTTGTTATTTACTTTTATTTCGAATTATGGATTTCCAAAAATTTTGATTTTATCTGCACGTTAAGAGACAAAAGTTTTCGAAATGGTCATATGCAGTAACTAAATTCACAGTATCTTCGGTACTTTATTATTTATCATGCAATAAAGCAGTGCAATCTGATTCAGTACAAGCGCATTGTTTAGATCACTTTTTATGATTCAGTTTGCGTTATAAACAATGAAAGGGTATGTAGTAAATGCGTATGAGACAAAGTCTCTACAAATACATGGTGAAACCTAGCAACTGAACTACACTTTTATTGTTATCTTTCATCTTGATGTCACTATTAGGTCTCCAACAATGAGCGTTGCTTTTCGATACATATCTTGAATTGAGCATTTAAAAAAAAACATATCTTTCGTTTTTTAAACGGCTCCTTCTCTATTTCATGAATTATTTATACAAGACTGTAAAGTAATGTTTAAAATTAGGCAACAACGTGCTATCTTAAGCGTTATTTATTTTAGTAAGTAAGTTTAGCATCTTAAATTTCTTAAATTTTTGTTTTCAAATAATTAAAAGTACAAATATTTGAAACCCAACGTGGGAATTTCCCTTTTATTCCATTAAAATATATTTAAATGCATCCCGGTATTTTCCGAATCTTTTGCGCAACTTATTTCGTTTAAAAAAGAGAAATATTAAAAAAGTTGAAAACATGTTTACAAAACAAAAATCATGTACTCATTTTTTTAATTTATGTCTGTTTTTTTAACACTGATTGGTCGTTGCGCATTCAGGAAGACAAAACTTTCGCTATATAAGAAGCAAAGTGTTCATTATTTTGTATTCTCGGACTGAAGCAAAACAACATACAAATTTAAAAGTAAGTACTAAATGTAATTTTTTTCAGGGTGATGATTAGCAAATGCTGTTTGTATTTTTTTTGTAAACCATGAGTTAAAATATTTCAAATTTAAGGTAATGATACGTCAATTTTAACGTTATGATCTTTTTTTAATCTTCGCAAAATTGTATAAAAAAATTATAGTGACCAATACATGTATACTGCGATGCCAAGATACAACGGAATAGAAAGAAAATATTCCCATTTTCCCTGTCGATAGTTCCAAATGTTACTGTTCAACTTGTCGCGTGTCCTTATTGAATTTGCCATAGTGTTACTTGGCGGGTTGCTTTGTGTCATTTTTAAGCATTCCTCACGATAAAATTCCCTGAACGCAATTATTTCACTTTTTTTATTTGTATTGATGTTGCATTTTTTTTAAGTGGAATTTTTCTGAAAAAGTTAATTGTTTTGAGTTGTGACATTAGTAGGCATAAGAGGAAAAAAAACATGAAAATGATTAATCAAGCTTGGGGCGAGTATATATCAGATTAATTTTTTAAATTAACAAAGTAGCAGAAAACTATTGATTTAAAGTATTGGCACTGAAACAGTATGTTTTGTGTACTTTAACGCTTTGATGAAAACTGAACTGGTAGTCTTGTACCCAATAATTCTTACTGTAGTCTAATGACACTAAAACTATAGTTCTTGTATACAATATAATTATTTTGTATATAATGGCACCGAAAATTAAATGCTGTGTATAAAGTTTTGTTTAATTTGTAGATGTTTGCGTTGAAAACTGTTTGTCTTGTGTACATTATTGCCTTCGCCTGCCTCTGTGGAACAAAGGTAGGTCACCTTAATGGATTTTATCTATCCACATGGTATCAATAGATAGTTAAAATTTCAGAAAACAGAACTTATATAGGACATATGTCAAAGCAGACCATTTTCTTCGTTCTGAGGCGTTTTAGCCATATTTGATATAACTTCTACTGTAACAATAACAGAGCACACATCTAACTTGAAAAAAAAAATGTTTTAAAAATCTCTACCTTTGCTTTAGATGGAAGAGATCAAAGTTATTAAATCTATTTAATTCATGATAACTTGGAAAGAAGTCAATGATTGAATCTGTTCTGGTTCACTATTATCAATTTGAATAACTGCTCAAGACACTTAAGCACACTTATATACTCCAAAGTCGAAAACATCTCGCCATACGTCCGAGTCTTAGCATCATTGATCTTCGGTCAATGTGGCACTTTCCTATCAAGTTCATTTCAAAATCAAACCAAGTCACGTCTATAAGAAATTTATATTTATCTTAGTCGATAATTATGAAGTATGCTTGAAAACTATTTATTAACCGTACTGTTTTACCGTACTGTTTTACCCCTAAATAAAAGATGTTGAATTTTTTTTTTTTTTTTTTTTGCTATTTTGCTATTTTTAGTTACGAAATTAACTTTCACAGGAAACAAATTCATATTTCCGTGTTTTGTTCCGCTAGTTATATGGGATATTAGCTTATTTCACTTAATGGATATGATACTATATGATATATTTATATCCTATTTTATTTACGAAGTGGCTATTTTTCCGGCTAGCCGGAAGAATAGACAAAAAAGTCTATTTTTCCGGCAGTTGACAGTGAGAAAAGTTTTTGATAATTTGTAAGATTGGAATCAGTAACATATAATATAAAGCGTTTATATGCAATTTCTGTGAAATAAAAGTTAGTTTAAAGTGATAGAAAGCCGTTGGATATTGATAAATGCGAAAACAATTTGTTGTAGTATGTATCATTTATGGCCGGAAAAATAGACAAATTTTACTATTTTTCCGGCTGTCCGGAAAAATAGACAAAAAAGTCTATTTTTCCGGCCATTGAAATTCAAATAAAAATTAATGGTTACAATATCGCAAAAATTATCATTATCAAAAGGAAAACGAAGTAAAGGTAAATGAATAAGATTAATGATTGTTTAAAAGGGGAAAATGTGTTTGTTTTTGTTTAAATCGAATAATTTGTGCATTTTATTTTTGGCCGGAAGAATAGACATTTTTGCCTATTTTTCCGGCTAGCCGGAAGAATAGCCACGGCCTTTTATTTATGGATAATGAATTGTTACATTTGGAGTTGCTATTTATCAACAGAATGTTGGTAAATCAACGGGTACGAAGTGTGCGCCTCTACTCACAGACTTGTTTTTATACTCCTATACGAGACTGAATTTCTTCATTGACTCGTTAAGGCTCATAAAATAAAAGATACTATATCCTTCAATCTAACTTATAGTTACGTTGAGAATGTATACATCTTATCGCTAAATGGATCCGATCAATATATCCTCCAGAATTGCAGATAAAAAATTAGCAGAAAGTACTTAATCTAGAAAAATTATACCGCCGCTTTAGCGGGTGGTATAAAGTGATCATGGTGTCCGTTCGTCCGTCCGTCAGTCCGTCCGCCATAGGATAATTATTTTTTGGCGACAACTCCTCCTAGATCACTTGATGAAATTCATTGAAATTTTCACAGAATATTGACTTCACATTGTCATTGTGCATCATGTATTTGAAAAATTGATTTGATCTATTCAAGAGTGGAGCGGGGGGTATATATTACTGATTAAGACTTACATCTCGAATTTGGCGGAAATGGCCATCTCATCACTAAACTTAACGACAAAATGGTAGACCTTTAGTTCAAAATTATCAATTTCCCTAACATGGATACCTCTCCGTCCGGATTGTATGTTTAACAGTTAATTCGATTCGTTATTCAAGAGCCATCACCAGTTATCTTATCTAGATATATAATCCAGGCTTCAAAATTTCCGTGCAGAACAACAAAAGGCGTTGTTATATTGCTTTGTTTAACCATGTATTTGCAGAGACTTTGTCTCAAGTGCATTTACTCCATATACCTTCATTGCTTATCATGGGGTTACTGAAAAAAGTTATTTAACAGATGAAGAACAACAATAAAAGCGTTGTTCCATTGCTGTGTTTTACCATGTATTTGTAGAGATTTTGTCTCATTTGCATTTACTCCATATCCCTTCATTGTTAATTTAACAGATATCTTTGAAGTTTCGTTCCAAACTGTGATGCAAGATTTTTTTTCACTTAGTACTGAGGTGAAAATTTCTTCACATTGTCTGCAACCATTCAATAGCAATTGCTGTTAAATGCAACCGAACACTACCGCAATAGCAGGAGATGTTTGGCTCGCCATAAAACATTTCTTTTGAAATGCCTGTGCCAAGTCAGGTCTATTTTTACAATTTTTGCAATGATTTTGCACCTACTTCGACTTTGCCGTTACGGGTTTCGACTTGAGACAATACTGTTAAGGAATTTTGTAACTACACTGATGGATTATGATACTTGGATACAGGTATACTGTGCTTATTAATTTTATAGGGGATAAGCTATATCGTCCCATTTCGATTAAGAGATATAATATAGGTATTTCCTCATTTTATGGCATTGATATGTAATATTTGACAATTCTATCTCCGAGATTTGGAATGTTCAAGGGATACGATATATTTTCAGGGATGAAAATTCGCATTATTGGCAAAGTGGCCACCTTGGCCCCCAAAGGACCTGATATATTAGTAGCAACGTGGGCTACTGGTTGAGAAATGTTAGTAGGCCAGAGCCCGTTTCAGGGGCCTCTTGTAATTTGCATCCCAATATTTGCCTATTTTTTCACAGGGATACGAGATATTTTTCTTATATTTAAGGGATTTTTCTTTTGTCTTAACTGCGTTTTTCCTGTGAAGTTCCCTGGCAGATGGTAGCATGTAATTGTCATTTTCAGCAATTCCAGATGTTTCCTGTTATCCATTTTATTACATGTAATATTTGCTTATTTTATTGCATGAATATGTGATATTTGACAATTTTATCTTTGGGATTCGGAATGCTTGCATATTTTATGTAAAGGATACGGGAAATTTGCGGAATAAAAATTCGCATTATTCTCAAAGTGGCTAGCTTGGCCCTAAAGAGACTGATATTTCAGTCGAAACGTGGGCTACTAGTTACAAAATTCTAGTAGCCTAGTTCTGTTTTTAGGACTCCTAGTAATTTGCGTCCCAATATTTGCCTATTTTTTTCACAGGGATACGAGATATTTTTCTTATATTTAGGGATACTTTATATATCCTGCTAACAAGGGGTAGAAACTACAAATGTTCTTACAGGCTACTGAAGAAAAGATCGACGACTTTGAAGTAGTTGATAATTCGACTGGCAGCATCCAGGATGAGACCATTAAAGACAAAGATGGAAAAATCCTCACTCACCAAATTAATGATCACAATACGGTAACATACATATTCTAGATACAAGTCGATAAGTGTAATGTACTAGAACTAAAAAGTGGAGTATCGTCAAGTTTTGTGAAGGTCAGAAATTTATTAATCAGAACGAGATTTTATGCACCTCCAAGATTTGTCTATTTTATTTCTTTAGGTTATATTACAACATATCCTTAGCCATTTTCTGTCGTTTTGTAAATATATGAATGTATTTTTATTTGACGAGAAAAGGCAGAAGTAACGCGTGCCACAGTTATTACTTGTGAAACTCATGCCGAACCGTAAACATTATTAAAAAAAACGAAATTAAAATATTTGTTCTCTGTACTATAAAACATTTCATTCGAATTCAGGAATAATATCATAATATAGACTGTTTCTTAACATTCATGTCAAAGGATCGAACAGTTCCAAGAAAATGCAAAATATAAACTGTGACACGCAATTAGTTCTGTCTTCTCTCGTCATTTTAACATCCTCCTCCATATTTCAGCCAGGTAGTCCCCTCTAGGGGAAGGCGATACGGTCGAAAAGTTGGACACTCCACCTTCTTCTCCCTTTTTGTCATTTTTAATTGTATATTTTGGTGTATTTTGCTATTCAACTGTGGCCTACTACACCATTTTTATTTTGTTCACCTTATTAATTTGTGGCTTTTGCACAACACATATTTTTATATTTGTATTTGAAACTTCATCAACTCCATCGTGATAAATAATAAAGAAATGATGACAGTTTTCTGTTTTTCCTCTGCTGTGCCTTACAATTTGCTCATGAATCCTAGATTCACTTCGTTCATTTTTTGAAATGATAATTATATTAAATAATTTGACATACAAAAAATATTTTTTTTTTATATTTTTCAGAACTACATTGTTATTAATTCCACTAATGAGTGTATCATCCATTTTGGGGTAAGACATTTATATTTATTCAGTTATATATTCTGGAGAGATGGTACATTTGCAGATCGAACTCACAGTCCTCACCACACATATTATATATTATTTTCGATGAATACTTTTAAATAGTGAAAAGTTTCAAAACAATTTGAAAAAAAGGCTTAAATAATTCCGCTACCCTCTAAAATGTCTGTGTATTTTAACAAGAGTCTTCAGTGTATGTATTGATGCTTCATAGTAGCCTGATCACAACAATAAAACACAAGCAGTGTCAGTCTTTAAAAATATTCAGTACCACGTTCCAGATGATAAGGATGATGTATTCTTTTCAGTACATCCGTCATACTGCTCGTAAAATGCAATTATCAGCCAAAACACATAAACAAGATCAAACACATTAAACACCGGCAGTGTCAGTCTCTATAAAAAATATTCCGTACGCATGCATTGGCATGTTAATGATCAATCACGAATCTTCTGAAAATGTGTTCTCATTTGCACGATAGAAACATCATGACCAGATTATACTGATTATAATACAACAAAGTATTTTATCATTCTAGGGTCAAGATCCCCCAGAATGTTCAGACACAATCGAAATGTCAGACTCAGAAATCACTGATAAGATGAGGAATGATTGTTCAGGCCACGAGAAAATTATGAAAACTACCGGAGAATGTCAGGATGGTAAGAACAATAGATGATTTGCCAATTAATTAAGGTCCATGCAAGTTCTAGTCAAATTTTGTGTTTTTTGGTCAAATATTGAAAGGGAAATTACTCCTACACCGGACAAACAAACATTAAACATACACACTTGTTTTAAAGTACGGTCTTCGTGCTTAGCCATCCTGGACAAAGTAGTGCCCTACACAATATTTATGATATTCTGCAGTAAGTTAGCATATTTTCGATTTTTTAATACTTTCCTACTCAATGAGAAGACAGTTCAAGTTAGTACGGTTGTTTATTTTTTTTACTTGAAACAAGCAGCACTTAAAGGAATGGTAAGTGCTATTGGGGATTGGGGTTTGAATTATGTTGCCGGCTAAACGTCTGCTAAAGATTAGACTATCATTACATTTAATTAAAAATGCTTTATTTTTTGGTTGTTTTTCACAAGCAGGGAACCATTCTGTCCCCTTGAGATTTTTCAAAAAGTTACCTCCCTTTTGGGTTTCGCTAAATTCATTCTGTTGATCGCAGAACTGGCAAATGGTCTAATTTCTTTACATTCAGCTCTAAAGCCAATACGCTGACCTGACCCAAACCGTCAGTGATAGCTTTTTTCATCACTTTGCATCCGTTGTCCGTTTAATTTTTTACAGGTTCCTTGGGCAAATTTTGCTTACCTTATAAAGAATGATGTCTTTCATAAAATTTTTCATTTCATTTTCATTTTCGATTTGTTAAAAAACATTGTCGCCAGCGCGGAAAATATTTTAACAATGGACCCTATCAGGACAACATCACTTTTATTTTCTGCTCTGGAACTATTGAAGCATATCTAACCAAACTGTACTCGAACAGTGATGTATGGAAGGTGCTTTACAACAAACTTTACTCATTTTATTCGGATCCGACATAAATTTGACCACAAGCGCCGAAGATAGTTCAACATTGGAGCCTTTGTGAAAATCAGATTTTGATCATTTCCCCCCGAAAACTACTGAAACAAATTCAAAGAATCATTCTTTACAGGAATGATATTTTGTACGTTCATTATAAAATTGCTATTTTATACCGACTGACTTAAGACATGACCGATAGCGCAGAGCGTAGTTTTACATTTGAACCTAGGGAAAAAGCAGCATTTTCATCATATTAAACTAAATTTAATTAAACCGTCATATATGAAAGGTCCTTACAAAGATTGCTCATTTCGTATAAATGTCAAAAAAAAAAAGAAAGAAAGAAAAAAGAAAAGAAAAGAAAAAAAACGAAAAAAAAATGGCTGCCAGTGAGCAACATAGTTTCATATTGTACACTGTGGGAAATTATATTTTGATCATTTCGTCTGAAACCATTGAAATGATGAATTGAAAGCCCTTCACAATGATTGCTCATTCAGCGTTTCCATTTCTGTTTAAAGATAGTTAAAACAATAAAACAACCTTTATTATCAAAACAAAAACCTATCACTTGATGCAGGTGGTTGTTTTTAATAAAAGTTTCGAGTTCATTCCAATTGATATAAATACCAAAGCCTTGAATTGTGGAAAACAACCACCTATAATATTTTACGAAAGGATATGGAGCAAATGAACATGAGACCATAATTATGTTAACAACACATGAGCTGTATATTAATTCCTCATCAGCATCATTCTCTCATGTACAAGTACACCATATCTAAGAAAAATAAAGAAAATACATCTCAAACTTTACCAACTCCACACTGCACTAAAAGACAAACTCCTGTATTATATATTTTGATAAGACAGTGAAAATGGAAAACACTGTCACTCCGGTAAGATCAAACAAAGACGTGACCGCCAATGGACTCTATGTGGAAATCATATTTTATCATCTATCTGAATTCTCTACAGCACATTCAACAAACTTTACAGGAATGTTGTTTTGGGGGTCCTTAAGAAAAAAATGTCCATTCCATTCCGAACACACAAAAAACAAGACTGCCAGTGCCAGAAAAAAGTTTAACATTGGATCCTATTGAAAAAATATTTCCATTTTCATCACTTGCTTTGAAACTTTTGAAGCAAATTTTGTAAAACTGTACTAGAATATTGAATAATGTGTGGAAGGCGCTTAGAGATTGCTAATTTTTATTTAAACATATTTTTTCATGAATAACATACATGCAATACAATTACAAAAATAACGCTACAACATGATGCAGAGATCCAGAAACTTGGCTCAGCTATAATAAATCTGTTTCTCAAAGTTTTGTTAAGATTCGACAAAATAAACTGCCACCAATGCCGATCATATTTTCACCTTAGTCCCTTATTTTGAGCATCTAATCTGAAACAACTGAAGCAGATTCAACCACGTGACAAGTATGATGTATGGAAGAACTTTTTCAAATTGTTCCTTTCGTTATGATCCATAAAACATGACCACTAGCCCAGAAATTGGCCCATCTATAGGTAAAACATTTCATCATGTGCCCTGAAAGTACTAAACAAATTTTAAAAAACTGTGCTGCAATGATGTTTGGAAAATTTCTTATTTCAATTGAATCTGACATAATATTCGGCTGGAGATTACAACATATTTTTGGCCATGAGCATATCATTGGCTTTGTTGTTGTTTCCAATGTTATGCTGTATCTGTACTGAAAAGAAATTAATTATAGCCCCGCATTTCAGGCTTATTCAACGTGCAAGAAATGTCTGCTCTCTATTTCAGTTATGGTGTACTTGTTCTTGAGAGAATATCTCATATATAGATACACTATAAAACTCAAATTTTGGCACTTTTTTGTAATTTTCAGACGTAAAATCTTACCATTCTGTTTATAGTGACCACATCTCATTGTTTTATTATGCCATGCCAAGTTTTCTTGTAGTTGCCTTAAGGTAGATGGGTACTCCAATTTTTTTCCATAGATTTTTAAATTTTTATCGGAAAGTTTCCTTATTATATAAGCATTGAAATAAAATAAAGGGCTACGCCGAGCGCAGCATGATACGACCGCAGCATGTCGACCACTGAAATTTCAACAAAGGTAGTTTAAAGTGAATGTGGACACAGTAAAGAGCTTGACACAATAATTAAATGGACACAAAAAGAAGCTAGACACAGTTATTAGCTAGAAACAAAATAGGGAAAAAATAAACCCTTTTGATTACTTACTGATAAAAAACCGTTAGAGCTATGCAAAATATGTACTATCAACTAAAACTTTACATCCATAGAAATTCAAAGAAAAAATCCATCGAAATCTGATGAAAAATAAAGATATGACACATTTAGAAAAATTGCAATTTTGCCCCTTTGACCCCTTGTAGCTCCGAAACAGTAAGAGCTACAAAAAATCCGTTGACATACTACTGAAAGCTTATATCAAGAGGAATCCAAAGAAAAAAATCCCATCGAAATCCAATGAAAAATAAAGATTTGACATATTTAGAAAAATTGCATTTTTGGCCCCTTTGACCCCTTGTAGCTCAGAAACGGTAAGACCTACAAAAAATCCGTTGACATACTACTGATAGCTTAGCTCAAGAGGAATCCAAAGAAAAAAATCCCATTGAAATCCGATGAAAAATAAAGATTCGACATATTTAGAAAAATTGCATTTTTGGCCC